>JAEUWL010000649.1:0-135470 GCA_018524415.1 Podaxis rugospora
AAGGGCACATTTCCAGGAATTGTAGGGCACCCAGGAGGGCACAGATCAGGAGCATAGAAGAGAAGCAGGAAGACAAAACTGGATTAGTGCAGCAGGGTTTTTCTGAAGGCTCAGAGTGAGTGTGAACTCTCAAGCCAATATATCTAAAGCTTCTTCTTGACAATCTTATACAATTCCCCAAAGAAGAAGTGGAGTGTGAGAACTCTTTATAAGACTGAAGATTCAAATACCAAGGAATCAACAGTGGAGACCCCTGACCCTGATCAACTCTGGATGCACCCACACCTGCATTGCTAAAAAGGCAGTCGAAGAACAAGAATTACCAATGAAGAAATTAGAGAAACCATTTGAAGTATACAATGTGGATGGAACTTGCAACAAAGGGCAACACATCATGGAATACACAGAACTAGAAATGGGCATCAATGGACACAAGAAATGACTAGAAGCAGTCGTATCACACATTGATTTGGCCGATATATTCTT
Organism: Podaxis rugospora; assembly: GCA_018524415.1. NCBI lineage: Eukaryota > Fungi > Basidiomycota > Agaricomycetes > Agaricales > Agaricaceae > Podaxis > Podaxis rugospora. The sequence goes on from JAEUWL010000649.1 coordinate 487, forward strand.
AGGCCATGATTGGCTCACCCAGCATAATCCAGAGGTTGACTGGAACTGTGGTTGGATTAAATTCACACAGTGTCCCCCAGAATGCAAAGTTAAACATAAAGACATTGAGATACCAAGGCTAAGGAGGAACAAAACACAGGCTTCAGAGGACAAAACACCTGACAACACCAAAGAGGCAGACCTACCTGAGTACATCAGGGAATACACACATCTGTTTAATAAACAAAACTTTGACAAGCTGCCAGAACACACAGAATGGGACCACGAGATCAACCTCACAGAAGAGAGCCCATGAGAATTACCAGCCAAGGTCTATCCAATAATGGTTAAGGAGAAAGAAGAACTCTACAAGTTCATTGAAGAAAACCTTTCATCAGGATAAATCCAGCCATCAAAATCCTCCTATGCATCACCATGCTTCTTCATTCCCAAGAAAGACGGGTCCAAACAACTGGTACAAGACTATTGGAGGCTCAACAGTGTCACAGTCAAGGACAAGATGCCACTACCCCTGATTGGAGAAGTCATCAATAAACTAAAAGATGCTAAATACTTTAACAAGCTGGACATCATTTGGGGATACAACAACATACACATACAAGAGGGAGATGAATGGAAGGCAGCATTCTTGACAAATGAGGGACTATTTGAACCAACCATCATGTTCTTTGGCCTATGCAACTCCCCAGGCATGTTCCAAAGGATGATGAATACCATCTTCAGGAACTATTGCAGGAAGGAGTGTTGGTCAATTACATGGATGACTTTGTCATCCCAGGATGAACCCAGCAAGAACTAGAGGATCAGACAATACATTTTCTCAAGATTGCAGACAAGCACAAGCTGTATTTCAAATGGTCTAAATGCACATTCAACCCCTTGGAAATACTGATATTGGGAATGGTTGTAGGAGATGGGAAAGTCAAGATGGAAGAAGAAAAAATCACAGCAGTTTGGAACTGGCCTATCCTAGTCACAGTCAAGAATGTCAAAAGCTTCTTAGGATTTGCAAACTTCTACTGTCAGTTTATCAAGGGATTCAGTGATGTTGCAGCACCCCTGCACAAACTGAAGGGAGGCCAACCATGGGAATGGGGAGAAATTCAGCAAAAGGCATTTGAAGAACTAAAGCAACGAATAACAAAAGAACCAGTATTGGCACTCCCACAAGATAATGGGAAGTTCCGAGTGGAGGTCAATGCATCAAAGCATGCAATAGGAGGTGTCCTATCACAGGAGCAAGGAGGAAAATAGCATCCTATCGCATTTCTCTCCAGAACCCTCTCCCCAGCCAAATGCAACTATGAGATATATGACAGGGAACTTCTGGCAATCATTGAAGCATTGAAGTCATGGAGGCAGTACCTACTAGAAGCAAGGGAACCCTTTGAGATATGGACTGATCACAAGAACCTCGAGTACTTCTGATCACCCTAATGAATTAATGCTAGACAAATGTGATGGCACCTGAAACTATAAGAATATGACTTCATGCTGAAACATATACCAGGGAAAACGAACACTAAAGCAGATATCCTATCCCGAATCATGCATTTTGGAGAAATCAAAGAGGACAAGGAAATCACAGTACTCAAAGAAACACTGTTCCAGCAACAACTACATCAGGAGGAGTCAATCACCAAAGAAATTATCATAGGATGAGAGCTATTTGAAGTCAAGGGAGACAAAGGGCTAATCCAGGACATCAAAGAAGGAAGGAAAGAGGCTGTAGTGAGCAAGTGGCTAAAGGAGGAACCAGAACAGATATGGGAACGAAATGGGATCACATACTGAGATGGCAAAATCTATATACCAAACCACAAAGGCATATGAAGCAAAATCATGAGAAGGTATCATGACCTACCTGATGTCAGACACCCTAGAAACCACAGGATGATAGAACTCATCAAACAGAGCTACTACTGGCCAGCCATGAAGACCAATATCAAAACCTATGTACAAGGATGTGACAGCTGTCAGAGGAACAAAGCAATTCAACAGAAGAAGGCAGCCCCACTACACCCCCTTGAAACATCCAAGGAACCATGGCATGAAATCACTATCGATATGATTGGACCACTACCAGAGTCAAATGGAGCAGATGCAATCCTGGTCATAGTGGACAGATTCACAAAAATGGTCAGACTATTCACAACAAATGACAACCTTGACTCCATGGGACTAGCAAAGCTATATCAAGATCATATCTGGAAGCTCCATAGAGTCCCACAGAAGATTGTCAGTAATAGGGGCCCACAGTTCGCATCAGCTTTCATGAGGAACCTGTGCAAGGCAATAAGAATAGAGCAGGGATTATCAACAGCCTACCACCTCCAGATAGATGGCCAGATGGAGTGCATCAACCAGGAAGTAGAAACCTTCCTACGGGCATATGTTAACTATACACAGAACAACTGGGCAGAATGGCTATCCATACCAGAATTCCAGCACAACAACAAAGTTCATAGCAGCACAGGAGAAATGCCATTCTTCCTAAATTATGGAAGGCACCTGTGGAAGGGAGACATTACAACTGAAACCCTAATACCATCAATTACGGAGTTTCTCAAGAAGCTCGCAACCTGTCGGTCTTGGACCAGAGAACTGTTGGAGAGCAAGAGGCATGACATAATGAAGCAATACAACAAAAGGAGAATGCCAAGCAGGGATTACAAAGAGGATGCCCAGGTGTGGCTTGAAGGAATAAACATAGTGACCAATCAGCCAACAAAGAAGCTTGATCACAAGTGTTATGGACCATTCAAGATACTCAAAAAGGTGGGGATGGGGGCATACCAACTAGAGTTACTAGAAGGATGGGTCATCTATGATATTTTCAACAAAGTATTACTAATGCCATATTGACTGCCAAAGTTCATAAGCCAACAGGCTGAACTGCCACCACCACCTGAGCTGATAAATGGGGAAGAAGAATATGAAGAAGAGATCCATGGACACCACAGGAGAGGCTGAGGGATGCAATTCCTTGTGCACTGGAAAGGGTACAGCAATGAACATGACACATGGGTAGCTGAGTCAACACTTGGCAATGCTTAGTCAGCACTACAAGATTATCTCCAAAGGTTTTCTGGAGCAAAACCTATAAAAAGGGGGGGTAATCAACAACTCTGAGCAGCACAACAGCACTCACAGAAAACCAAACACAAGCATGGATGCTGACCAATCCACCCAACCTTTTGCCCCCACCTCCTCTCCTATCAACACTCTCATTGCTGACATCAAGCAGCAACTCTCTGACAACAACCCCACCAAGAAGTTCGAAGAATATTTGCAACTTGCCAGAGACATCGTCTGCCTCCATCAAGTATATGTCGATATAAAAGAGGCAACCCAGTTATTCTCAGAAGCAGTACAAACAGTCATTCCCCAAGTCATCAACTGCGCTAAGGGTGAAGGGCAAGCTATGCAGATGAAACAGCATATCCACATTCACAATGCTAATGACTACCTTACCACCAACACCAGTGACCAATTCACTAGCATCCTAGTTATGGTTGCTGAACAAATAGCAAAGCTCAATATATTGGGTGACGAGGAGAAGGAGAACTTTGTATTGCTCCTAGCATCCCTCACCCAGGGACAAGACCCATTCCCCCATGAACATCCAATTCCCTAACCTGCTTCTCAACACCACTCCATGATGGACTCTGAATCAGATGACAACTCCCCCACCATTGACCAAGAGGCTAAGCACCTCATCGAGTTCCTCTCCCCCAAATGCACTGGCCCCACCAAAGTAGAAGAATACAAGCCCCCCATTCCATTTACGACCCTGAAGGAAGATGGAGAGAAAGACAAAGAATATTGGAAGCAAATCTTATGGGCCCTCATCAGTGACTACAGCAACACAGGGGTCACCTATTGAGGCCGCATGATCCCAATATTTGGCAGAGGGCCAGATCACACCCCATTCTTCATCGCTTGGAAGAAGGCTACCAACCAATTCTTTATTGGCCCCAACAAGAAGGATGTCACATGACACATCATGCACTGACTACACGAGCCTCCAACGTTTGAAGAAGCCCAACATTTCCTCACCTGCTTTACCTTCCCCATATGTGATAGCTTACATGGACCTATACAGTAGTCTCATGAGGACATGATGCCTTGAGAGGAGGGTGATGTTATAGTCTCATCTATATTTAGATGTGCTGATTGATCGTAGTGTTCCATATGTTGTATCAGCCCCTTGATGACTCCATTGTGACTAGCCTACTTACTTATCATAACTCATGGCCTTACTCATGGTTTGTTTCACCTATTCTTAGCTAGCCCTTTCAGTAGTATATAAACCCTAGGTAGAGCACCTGTAGTCTTTATGCTTTACCAACTCGTTCTTTCCCCTTTGTCATCCTCAAGCCTTTGCCTTAGTTGCAACCTGAGTTTATAACAAAGGTCATAACACTAACACTGCCAACACCTTTTTAACATGTTTGATATGTTCCTCAAGTGTATCTGAATAGATTATGATGTCGTCAAGATAGACGTCCATGAAACTCTAATATAGGGACTGAATATGTGATTCATGAGGGCTTGGTAAGTAGCTAGTGCATTACAATCTCCTTGCTGTATGACATTACTGACCATATTTCCATTAGGTGTTGAAAACGCGGACTTATATACATCTTCAGGATGGATCCTTATCTGTTCATAGGTGTCCTTACAGTCCAGTAATGAATGATACCTGCAGCTGGCTACTTGTCGTAGAATTCCATCAATGTCAGGTAATGGTGAGGTTAATTTCTGAGTATTTTTGTTTTGTTCATGTAAATCAAATACACTTCACAACTTCCACTCCTCCCCTAGCTCTTTTGTAGGTTTCAGAATGAATAGCATTGGAACAACATTGCATGATGTTGTTACTTCCCATCATCCTGTCTTTCAGTAGGCATCATATTTCTCCTGCCATTGCTTTCTGAAGTTTTTAGGGCACCAAGAGCTTCAGAATGGGATTACTTTATTCTCATCAATTAATAGGATTTCATGGTTAATATCCCTTAGTGGGGGTAGTGGTGTCTCAGCCGCTGTCTTACAGAGTGGCTTTGCTAGCTTTCATAGTTATTCTCAAACACTTTTGAGATTCCCTTCTTGGACTATGGCTGCTCGTGAGGCAAGCTTCCTAACATTCAAACCTTTGATAGGTTCTGCCTTGATACTTCCAATTATGATATGTGCTGGGTTAAACCCAATTGATGCATAATGCTGGTATAAGAATGGTGTTCCTAGTATGATGTCATAACTTGATAGGTTGATAATATCAAAGGTATGATTTTTGCTAATCTTCTGATATTGAAATAAGCACTCAACACTATAGTTCACCTTAGATTGTGAACCTTGTACTGCTAATTGTACACCTAGAGGTGTCATTAATTCTTTCTTCTTTAGCCTTAACTAATCAGCTAACTTGCTCGACATGAAATCACAGAGTGATCCAGCATTGATTAGGGTTCATGCAGGCTTCCCTTTGATGTGAACAGTGACAATTAGTGGGTCAGGCACTGTCCTTGAGTTATTCTTGGATTGCTGCATTTTGTTGTACTGATTTCACTTCTGAAACTTCAGATGTTTTCTTTGTGTCTTCCTCTGTGTCATAGGCTCCCATTAACTCAATATAGAAGTCATCGAAATCTTCGTCATTCTCAGGATCCTGAAGTAGCCATAGGGATGAGTCTTCCCACAAATTATATCCCTTCCTGTGAGCTTCCTTCCATTCATATTGTACTCTTTTCTGATACCATTTTCGAATATTGAAGGACTCATTCCATTTTTGCTCAAGGTCTATGGGTACAATGGTATGAAAATCCAACCACTTGTCCCAAACTTTGTATGCTCCATTGACTTTATGAACACTAAACCTCTCGAGTTGTGGTAGTTTATGTCTCTTTGGTAGTGATTTCTAGCGATTTCTGTAGATAGCTTCAAGATCAGCTTGTTTTGAGTGTCCATGCAAGATTTGAACCCCATGGATTCCCTCTTGGGAATGGTTTGAACCATCGGGGATGTGGTTTCACTTGAATCTAGGTTTTCTGACTTTGTTTGATAGTATACCACCTCCCAATGAGGAAATCCCTTCAAACCAGACAAGATTGCAATATGATCTCATCATCACCAGTAAGTAAATCCATTATGATGTATTGATCTTCTGATACTTGGTATACACAGAAACATCCTTTCCTGGCTTCTCTCTTGTCTCCAGGATATGGTGCCATTATTTTGAGCATGCATTCTGCTTGTTCAGCCAATGGGTCTACAAGTCTATCAGGTGAATGGTATTTCTCCTCCTCGAAAGCATTTACAACTGCTTTTTCCCATCATGCCTGTAGCTCCACTTCTTCAGGTGAAGGTAACTTCAGGTTTGGTACCATTGTCCTTGAAATCCTCAGGTAAGCAATTCAATAATTCAATGAAACAACATTCAACCTCATTTTCATCAGTATCCCTATTGTCTCCAGTGTCCTCTTGCCTCAAGAACTCATCTTCCTGGGCCACAGCTACCTTGATGTTGAAGCTATGAGTTCCTGGAGGTTTGTTCTTGTTATTAGAAGTCACTGTTTGACTTTCAGGACAATTTCAGGCAATGTGACCCTTCTTCAAGCACTTGTAACAATGTCCCTGTGCTTTGAGCTCTTCTTTCTCTTTTTCAGTGAGTTCAACAAAGCCTTTTTTTGACTTAGGCTTTTCTGATTTATTTCCCTCTTTAGGTTTTCCTTTGAATTCCTTCTTTTCAAATTGGTTGGGTGGGTTCCCTTTCTTTGGCTCATTATTTTTCATGGATTGATTGTTTTCAGGGTTATGTCATCATCCAATCTTGATCTGATCAACAATCTCATGTTGCTTGGCAACACTAACAATATCCTTCCATCTCACTGTCCAAGGATCTAGGTTCTCAAGCCAAAGTGCCTTTTGTAGCCTAGGTCATAAGCCATTCCATAATTTGTTCACTTGTTCTCGCTTACTTGATCCTCCTACTGTATGGAATAGGAACATAAGCTTGGCAGCATACTCTTGAACTTGTAAGTCCCCTTGTCAGAAGGAGTCTAGCTTAGTTCTCTGCTTCAGATGAAAATCAGGTGGGAAGCAGTAGTTGAACAGCTTCCTGAAGAAATGACTAAGGCTCCATTTCTGGATTTGTCACATCTTTACAGAAGCAATAGAAGTGTAAAAGTTGTATGCTTTTCCAGTAAGGAAATCCACAATTTTCAGAATCTGGTCTCTTTTATCTAACCCTGATTCATGACAGAATTGTCAAGCTTGTTCGGAAAATTGGTAGAACTTTATGGGAATAGGGTCCCCATTGTATTTGTCTGGTGGGGTTGGTGCTAATGGTTTGTACTTAGTCTTGTGTCAACACTTTCGTTCTCACTCATCCTCACTACTTTCAGATTCTGAGCCTTCAGAGTCAGATTCTTCTTCTGACTCTCTCTCATTTGTTTCATTGTCATCATTGTCTGAACTATCAGAGCTATCTGAGCTATCTGAGCCATCAGGGCTATCATCACGGCCCTTATTCTTAGACTTTTTTTATGACCCAAGTGCCTGAGCTAGATAGCTATCAGAATCCACCTGGTCACTTGCTTGAATGGCACTCCTGCCTTTAGTTGACTTTTGGGTTTTATCTGCCTTCCCTTTCTGTTTCTTAGATGATTTCTTACCACTGATAATGTGTTCGAACTCCTCAGATAAGGGAGATATCGAACGTCACTCGTTGCTTTGAGCATGTTCTTTCTTACTAGACATTTTAGGTAAGTCTTCATTCTTGGAACCACTTTGTTCCTCATCCTCTAGACACACGAACCTGACCTTATTTTCAAAGTCCTTTAGTCGCTTTCATTGGGCATCAATGTCCAATTCTTTTTCTGGAATGCCCAATGATCCCCAGTTTCGAGGATTTGTTCCTTTTCCCTTGGTGAGCTTAACAGGCTCCTCTTCTTCAAATCTGTCCAAAGATCCAAATCAGCTTTCTAGCATTTTCTGGATTCTATCTAAGTTATCTCTTGTCTGTCGGACAGCTTGCCATGCTTCAAGCACTAATTCCTCTGACTCACTCATGGCTCTACTGTAGTTACTATACCCTCTATAGTCTGATTCTGAATTCCGAGACCGCCTTTCAGCACGTCGTCCTGGCTCATCCCAATTCCAGTCTTCGTGCTCACTGTCAGTGGGTCTGGCACCCTCAGGTACACCCCTGACGTCATTGCAAGCAACGAATCCTGAGTTGTGAATGTCATCTCCAACACCTGTGTCCTCAGTGTTGAGATGAGGGGGTTGCTCGTGAGCTGTCTCCGCCCCCTTTCGATTGCTTCTGGTGATAGAGGGACTATCAGTAATGCCTGTAGTGGATGGTGACTCACCTCCACTGGTCACTGTTGTCGATCTTCGGGTGTTAACCATGTCGACGTCGAGGTCTTGACTTCGGCTGACTTGGGTGATCAATCCAAGGGATTCCAGAAGTGACAACTGCGGCGACGTTCTTGATAGCACGAACGAACGAAGTAGTAGTAGTAGTACGAAGAGTAAGAAGTTCAATAGTTAAAAATATGTGACGAGGCGTCACCGGTAAGTGAACGGTTCTCGACACACGTAGAAGTAACTAGTCAAGAAATTCTTGTTCTTCGTATCTACTACAGCTCATCTTATATACGTTTCTACCTACTAGTTTATCTAAAACTTGATAAATGGCACAGTATTCGAGATAAGATAACAGATTCCTTTGATTCGAGTCACGTTCACTTCGCGTCCCTACACGTTTCGACACACGGACCTGTTTCAAATTTATAATCTTTCTGTATTATCTACGACTTATGCCCTCCCTGTACACCTCAGTTCTCGCGTTATCGAGGCTGAGGTGAGTCCCTTGTATCTTCGTAGTTTACAAGTTAGCTGACATGCCTGAATGTTTTGTAACTAGTTCTTGCGTTATTGAGGCTGAGTTCTCGCGTTATCAAAGCTGAGTCTAACAGATACATCGTACACTCACGGATGCCGAAGTCCGAAATACTTCCACGGAGGGACTCCGCCGACAGCGACGACATGACAGCGAACTTCTGAGGACACATACCTAGCGTGATGATGCTTGCAGTTTACGTCCACTTTACGAATTCCGACTCGAGAAGGCCAAGGAGCTTCTTGAACTTCGAATAACGCACGACCAGCGTAGCCACACGTGGGCCGAGGGTTACAACTGGTTGGTGTATGAGGATCCTTGCTTCTTGACTCATGCCAGCTTCGGTTCGCACGAGCGGGATCCACCAGGCGTTGCAGACGACAGAGACGAATATTTTCCTTTCTTGAAGCCAACTCCGGTTTGTTGCGTACAGACAGGACGAAACTAGATAATGTTGGGTCGCTGTGAAGGAGAAGATGAATGGTTCAAGACACCAAACAGTTAGCCTAACCGAATCATGGGACCGTCTGTCCTTGCACACCTCGGCCGCCACCAACCAAGTCAACGACCCTTCCGCGATCAGCGGTCTAACAAATATCGAGGAGACGAACCTAGGCGAGCCACAGCCCTGAGTCCTGGACTTGCCTCACACCTTCACATTCCATTAAATTTGGACCAACAGATTGGTCCATCACCGGAGGCGCTGCCTTCCACTTCCCAATCCGAACAAGGAGCCGTTTCTTTGAAGGAAATCCGGGACAAAATGAGGCTCGCTCATCATCCCGACAACAAGAGCTTCCTCGCACGCGTCAGATCGCTTGTATCTGGAGCGCACAAGACGCCCGGATGGTACCATACGGAATTACAGAAGGTACTCCTCTCTGAATGGCGGACTCCTTGTTCTCAATTCGGATCTTCCAGTGACATGGAAGCGCCTCCATTATAATTCCACGTAGACGCACCATCTATTGGAATCGGCTTCGAGCCTCCTTGTACTTGTTCTAGCTGAATGTTAATGGTGCCAACGGTGGCTTTATCCAGGTGGAACTCCCAGAGATCAACATCCAATACATCTTTCCATATTAAACTGGCAGTTGGAGACCGCACATGGCGACAATGCCCCCGTTTTGTGTTACGAGGGGATCGACAGGCTCCGGTGCATTACATTTGAATGCTCGCGGGAAGGTCCAATAAATGTTTAGACACATAGTTTTTTTCCTTAAGATGTATCAGCGTAGTTTATTGATCTCTCTGTCTGAGTGTCTGAGTAATAGGCGTTTCACTGGTGGTCCTGTTGGCCTTCGAGGCCTATAACCATGAGCACTGAGACTGGGTATTGCTGATAACTTGAGCTGTCCATGGACCGATGACAAAGTAACAAAGTAAGACCATGGAGATATCATATGCAATCACTTTCCGAAGACCGTAAGTTAGAGAAGTGCTCTCGCTCGCTTTTGGTCCTCCTGCACAGATGTACTCCATATCCACTTCCGGGCTCGGACCATTTCTTCAGCGAGACTGTGGAGGCGCTCCATCTGAACTGGCTCGTTCTCCCCCACATTCTCTAGACCAGCGGAGTTTAGCTCGCAACGGAAACCTTGCCTCCTGGAAGAATTCAGCACAAAGTTTCCCATAGGCTGTCTCACCATGCTATAAACCTCTGTCATCCTGGCCACATCGACACCATCTTGCACGCCCAATGCTATCACAGATGCTAATATGTATGCATCCTACTTGCCGTGATGAGCAAAGTAGATTTATGGCTACGCAGTTACACATACCTCTATGGCTTGACCAGCACCGCTTCCTAGATGGAGTCATTGCATGTGCCTATTACCAAAGCGAGGGCGATGTTGGATGAGGAGGCAGGTCTGGGCGGCATTTCACTTACAGCATCTCCTAGTACTGCTATCCTCCCACATCCATATGCAGACAGGGGTTTTGAAGTCAAGATTGCCCAACGAGACGGTTTATTGATACACTGGAACACGTCCTGTCAAACTCTTTCGACTGCTAATGCGAACCTTGCTTGCCTTCAATAGTTGGGTGACCTCCCCTTCCCATCCCTCGAAACGACTGAGAACTTCATCCTGTGATGCTTCTTGTACAGCCTCGCCTAGGAAGGTCGTCCCTTCCCTCTCTGGCTCCGAATAGAATGCAACCGTGTTTATGAGGCGACCCATGGAAATAGGATAAGTCACGATATGCTGTCTCTATATTTCAACACTTTCAACCGGGTGAGTCAATAAGACCGACGAGCCTTGTTCTTTCCACAATACTGATGGAATTATCAGCGTTTAATATTCGTTGTAGGCTCATTATAGAAGAAAACTGACTACTACGGGGGTTGTAAGTGCCCGGTGCCCAGGGACTTTTTGTGCCAGTACTTCCACAGGAATCAGACTTCTGTATCCGATTGTTCCACTCCAGATAGGGTGAATGCGATCTTTCTCACTCGCAAGTTTGGCCGTGATAAACTCTTTGCGAATAACAGACTTGATTCCGTCGGCTCCAACGACAAGGTCGAAATTGGCCGTTGCTCCGTCCTGAAACCCAAGGGTAACAATATCGCCATGCTCTTCGCATGAAACAACACGGCTTGACAGGTGTACATGGGAGTTGTCCTTCAGCCCCTCCAGTAATGCTTGATGCAAGTCTGCGCGATGAATTGACCAACTACCACCTGATCAACTTGGTCGACAGATCAATAGCAGTTTTTAAGAGCAGAACATACCTGGAACCGTCAAGTTGAGGAAGGTGAACCCGTCCCTCTGGTCACTTTTTCTCACTTGAAAGATCAGATCATTGATAATGTCTCCGGAGCCCGTAAGAGAATATTTGAACGCTCTTTTCTTGATCATTTGCTGACAACCGAGAGTTCCCAGGAGGTCCCAGGTTCTGTTGAAAATGGCTAGCCCCGCACCAATTTCTTCCAGCTTCGACGCGGCCTCGTAGATGTGTATCTCTATGTTTTTGTCGTGGTCAAGCTGCCCAATAGCAACGGCCAACGTCAACCCTCCGATTCCGCCTCCCCTTGCTTGGTTTCAGCTTAAGGTAATGGCAACCAAAGATATCATTGACTCACACAATACCAAGGCGTAACTTCTGTGAATGACGGATATCCATCTTGCGGGTAGAGAGATGACTATTCGTTGAATGAATGCAATGCGGTCCTTTCGAATTTATCCCAGGCTCAACCTGCAGTTCTTCCTTCCTCACGTGAGAAATAGGCAGACATTTCTCAGACCCAGCAAGAAACGATGGGAACTACGGTTTGCTTCGGTGCCAAAATTAGGGTCACAATTTTGGATCTGACTTGTACCACCAGACCACCAAAGCGGATGCGCGCCACTCGCGAGATGCCTAGCCACACTCGATTGCAAACAAGTATTGCATTAAGTGTGAACTTCGTGCTGAGTTGACGATGTCAAAGAGTTTGATAGTAAATTTTGATTACTTTCCCGGTTAGTTATCTAGCAGCAGCAAAAGATCGAAAAATTGGTCACCAATATCGGTACGACGTAGGCGGCAAGAGCGATGGTGCGTCGCAATCGTTTGGGTGACTTATTTATGAGTCATGAGATGCATTCCCTGTTTGTCTCAGACCCACACAAAAACAACGACGTCAAAAATTGAGGCCGTGAAGGTATTTGCCGGACGATCCGCGGCCAGTCAGAAACCTGGGTGGAAGAGGGTGATTATATCTTCGAAGAGGTGGAAAGGGTCGTCCATAAGCAGAACCTGCATGACCGGGCTTGTCTTGAGGTGCGCCTGGTTTTAATCCTACCTGGTCGTTTTCGCGTGCATTGTCTGGCGGAGACCTGATCATACTTCCGGTGGGGAGTCTGGACTTGCATGCTGTGCTAAATGTTTGTACATGATGCACCGCTTGCACCAATCATACTCAATCATACCATATGATAAAGTCCAACTGTTGAACAACCTAATCGGCAATTGCGAGTCCAATGGAAGCTTCTGATTGTTGTTGGCATCGTCCCAGCGCACACGCCTTGATTGGTGCCAAATCAATTGATGGATTTCTTTTTTACTTAGTACTTAGTATTTAAATATCAATGTTGTTGGGCATTGATTTGCATTTCTGCTCATCGTTGCAATATCCCAACGGCTTTCGCAAGTCTGTGACAAGTGGCACAAACTCCCCGAGCAAAGACGCAGACTGAATAGAACTCGGTGTCTTTCTTTCTTTGTTCTCTGAGGGTTTCGTTAGTTCTTGTTACGTACCTTCATCAGATGACATCTCTTGGGCGTCGTAGAAGCGAGGACTACACGAGTGTCCCAGCGCTGACAGCTAATTTCCATTCTTTCGTTGGCACACTGCTTCGTAATGTCACGCTACTTGACCCCTCTCTCTATGCGGCCTGGATGCTAGGGTCCGAAAAACTGGGTTGTTGGCACGCTCAGACCTACCGTCCTCTATCCCCCACTTTCAACCCCTCTTCATACGGAACTGGCACGTAAGGGGGCAATTCCCTTGCAGACGCAAGAGTAAAAGTCATTAAACGCGGGTTTATAGCAACCTCCACGGTTATCTCTACTGGCCCTCACAATGTTCGATGATTGCGACACTCAGTCGCTGTTCCCACTCTCCGATAACCGTAACAGTCCACAAGGATCCCCACCACCTCGCTCGACCTCTCCTTTTGGTTCCTGGGTCTACGACCCAACTTTCGGAATAGTTCATCTCTGTGGTTGTCGGATATGCCGCGACTACATGGTGCATGTTTCTGAAGACCAGGAGTTCGAGGCAACACATGCTTGTGCTCTCCACCAGCGTGACGCTGAGCTGCAGATTCGCTTTCTGGAGGGCTTTCGCCATGGTCGGGAGTCACAGAAACAGCATGACAATGAGCGCCTAAAGGCATATCGATCCCAACGCAATGAGGCTCGGGCTTTGAATTCACTCTACGACCTCCAACTCAAGGAGGCAAAGCAAGAGCTGGAAGAGCTAGAGGGTGAACTGCTTGCTCTGCGGATTGCCTATGACGAACTTCGTTCCCTGTCATTGTCTAACTCCAATCGGTTGGGCTATGAAAGAAACACTTTTTCAGGGGCCTCAAACCCTGGCTCCTCTTCACCGCCTGGCCTCGCCTTCGACGCCAGTGGTGAATCCTCGTCGGAAAGTGATGAAGAGCTTGACTGGGAGCAGGGGTTGGACAGTGATGGCGACGAGGACGATGCTGTGCAAACGACTGATGGTCCAACGGCACGGACAGATGCCGTGTCCCAACTAACCGCCGAACCCAATGAAACGAGTCAGGTCCATCTCTCCAGTACCGGCGTACAAGTAACTGATACCTCCAACGACGAAACAAGCCCAGTCTGTATTCAGCCCGCTCGTGATAACGGCTCTTTGGAAGTGTACGTCGATGCTTCCGGCCGAGGCATTGGATTCATTTTCGACGGCCAATGGGAAGCCTGGAAGCTGGAGGCGGGATGGCACAAGGAGGGCAGACATATCCAATGGGCGGAAGCTGTAGCTGCAGAGCTAGGGCTCAGGTTGATGATCGCAGCAGGATACTCGCGGTCCAAGATCTTGCTCCGCTCCGATAACCAGAGCGTTGTGCAAGCCGTCTCAGAACTAGACTTCAACGAACCACAGATCGGGAATATCGTCAGAAACATTTATTCGCTCTGTCGTGAACATGGAATCACTCTCCACATCAAATGGATTAAAAGCTGTAATAATCCGGCGGATGATCCGTCCCGAATGCAATTAGGGCGTCCGGACGAAAGATTTCCGTTCTCCATCAACATCCCCGCATATCTCCGAGCTTTTGTGACACCATTACCATGGAGCGTAGAAGAGTAGAGGCATGCAAACTTTTGACACATCGTTCAATTGCCCAAATGTATTATAAACAATTGTTGAAAGCCAAGATTTTCCCGGGTCTTCGTCACCGGTTTTATGTTCTTACTTATCAGGATTCACATACCCACGTTGTACTCAGTGTTCAAATCTACCATTTTTATTCGGTATCGAGAGACCGTACGGTCTAGCCGAACTTTCGTACCTCACAGCCAAGGGGAGGGCGAAAAGGCATTTCTCATTAGAGTGTATGTGCTACACATTTTCAGCGAGTTTTCAGCAAGCGAAATTAGACTCTTTTTCAGCAGGACCCGCTCCACCTAGCCCTTTGGCGTGCTGTCATGTTCACAGGTGGAGCCATTAGCGTATTCCTTGAGATTAGGCTTTTCAGTGACAGCACATACAATATACTGCCTCTAGCTACTATACATAGCTCCTGGTATATTTACGCAGCTTCGAATTGAAATAGCGTAATCAACAGCAAAAGTTTGGCGTAAGAGTAATGAGAGTCTAACGCTCATCACGGAAATAGTAAGTATAATAACTGATGTATTCAAGCAATAGAACATGTTCGATGAAAGCGCTCAGAACCAGGATGTAAGGTTGGGTCAGCATCTACCGAGCCGGGAAACAGTACGTACAACATACACGGAGTCGACAAGAGCAAAACGATGAGCTCTAGCACAGGAAATCTTCGTGAAAACAATCCCGATTATTGTCCATTATTTTCCATTACTATTTTCTTGTAGCTTCCATTGATCATACTCGCCCCACTGTTCACAATCGCTGTTGTTAGAATGCACGTAGCCTGTAGCGAGGGAAGGAGTAGTGACAGCATGCCTCAGCGTGAGCGTCACGTCCGAACTTCCATCATCATGAACTTTTGAACGTTGAACTTCGCTCACTACAGTGTTCCAGTCTGTGACGAACACATTATGTTATACCCTGCCTGAGCGTGACTTTTGGCTTCTCCCGCCATTACCCTCAATCTGCTCTGGCGGAATGGCTTCATCAGGTCTTGCTGCGTACCCCGAATGGCATACTTCAAGCGTAATAGACGCGAGGACTACACGAGCCTGAAGCAAACTCCATTCTTTTGCGGACACATTACTTCATAATACCACGCTGCTTGTGCTCGTTCTCTTTCTGTGATGCCTGCTCTTGGGGGTCGGATAACGGATCACTTCCATGCGCAAGCCTGCCTGTTGGCATTCGGAAAGTCTCCCCATCTGGCATCACCACGTTAAGACCCGTCGTGCCCTCGGAAGACTCGAACGTAACTTCCATTAAACGAGAGTTCAACATTCAACTCAGCCTCCACAGCCATTTCTACCCACAGTCACAATGTCCAACAATAGCGATCAGAGCGACACTGGGTCGCTATTCCCATTTTCCCATATGCATACGACTCCGGAAGGACATGAACCATCTCATACGACTCGCTCTTTTGGTCCCTGGGTCTATGACCCAGGCTTCGGGATAGTCCATCTCTGTGGTTGCCGGGTGTGCCGCGACTACATAACGCATGTCTCCGGCGTTCAGCAGTTCGATGTAACACATGCTCGCGCTCTTCGTCAGCGTGACGCTGAGCTACGAAGTCGATTTATGGATGGTTTTCGTCATGGCCGGGAGTTGCAGAAACAGCACGATAACGAGCGCCTAAAAGCATATCGTTCCCAACGCGATGCCGCTCAGACTTTGAACTCACTTTATGGGCTTCAACTCGAGGAGGCAAAACAAGAGATAACAATGTTACGGGACGAATTACTCGCTCTGCGAATTGCCTACGACGAACTTCTTTCTTCGTCATCGTCTGGCTCTGGGCAGCTGGAGCATGAAGAGAACGTCCTTCCAGATGTTTCAGAGTCCGATTCCTCTTCCCCACCTGACCTCGCCTTCGACACTAGCAGTGCTAGCGAATCCTCGTCCCAAAGTGACATGGAGGTTGGCTGGGAGCAGGGGCTAGACAGCGATAGTGACGAAGACGATGCTGTGCAGGTAATTGATGGTCCAGCGGTCCATACGAAAGACACAACCCCGAGTCAGTTCCGTCCATACGGCACCGGCATACGGGCCACTGACACCTCGTCCGACGAACTTGGCTCTGCGCATGCTGTCCCGGCTTCCGATGGCAAGCCTCTAGAAGTATACGTGGATGCTTCCGGCAAAGGCATTGGTTTCGTATTCAACAACCAATGGGAGGCATGGAAGCCCGGGAAAGGATGGCATAAAAGGCAAAGGTACACACAATGGATGGAAGCTGTGGCTGCGGAGCTGGGAGTCAGGCTGATGATTGAGGCAGGATATTCCCAGTCGAGGATCGTACTCCGTTCCGATAATTGGGGCGTTGTACAAGCTCTCTCAGAACAAGATTTTAATGAGCCTCAAATGGGAGAGATCATTAGAAACATTCATTCCCTCTGCCGCCAACACGGAATCACCCTCGATATCAAATGGATTAGAGGCGGTGATAACCCAGCGGATGGTCCGTCCCGGATGCGACTGGGGAGTCCAAGCCAACGATTTCCGTTCTTCGTCAGTATCCCCGCACATCTCCAAGAGTTCGTGATTCCATTACCACGAGAGAAAAAATAGAGCTGTGCGGCCTCGTGGTCCGTTGTCTCACCTTCGTAACATATTGTGTGCACTTTTGACAATCAGGGTTGTTTCGTCAGCGCTTCATATATCCGATTATCAGCATTCACATAGATATTATATCATTTATACCAGAATGAGCCCGACTAAACGAGAAAATCTCCCTTTGGGACCCCCATAATATTATGTAGCAGCTTCCTGGAGTAATGCGCATGCACCTGGGAAGCGACCAACATGTTAAAAATATACATCATCTCGTCTGGAGATACGAGATGAGCTTATCATTTGCTTCATTCGTGTATATATGATACGTTCCCTCTGCACCTGAAGGGCAGTAAAATATCAGCCCCATATCCGCATTCTATCTCATCCCAGGCTATCAGTCTTCATCTAACCTTTCCCCCCCTGTACGACTCGGCGCTGGATCGCTCGCTTTCCCCGTTGCTTCAACTCACACGGCGTTCTTTGAGTGTTATGAACCCAGTGGCAGGAGGATGCGCCCATGTTCACTGCTAGAGCGCCCGACTCCTCTTCCAGGTGGCAATTTGGTTATGACTCAGCCGCTCTGCAGAGCACATGGTATCCTTGCTTTTGCTTTGGGGTATTGTTTTCACCGTGCAAAACGGTACTTCAAGCACCAACTTGAGTTTTATCCGGTCGTACTACCATTGACGACGTTCCAAGTCCAACACAAATCCGCTTCGAGTACTCATTGATGAATACAATACATTTGTTCAGAAATGCCCTTTGTAGGACTTGACATGGTACCACTTTACTGGGCAGAAGCGCCAGGGCATCCATTGCAAGCGTTTGGCTGAAGTGAAGTAGGAAAGTAAGAAACAGGATTCATTTCCACCAACCAATGAACTCACAATACCCAAACCAGCAGAAACACTGGTCAAAATACATTGGGTCACCCTTGTAGGGGGGCTGGCCTGATCAGATGCGCCTAGATGTGTGATTAGAGACATGCTCTCTCCGCGATTCACTTGAACTTACTAGGCGGTTTGCCTTGGGCCTCAGCTTGTTGAATGGCACGGAGTTTGTCTGCCACACCAAGACAGGGATTTATAATTCCCGGAACATTACTACTAATTGTGAGGAGGTAACCTGTGAAAAAAAAATCAGCCGTAACCTCTGCTCTCAAGGGGGCAAAGGACACCGACCAGCAAGGTTGCAACTCGGGGCCTGTTGCTGACGAATGTCAAGCTCGACTGGGCTGCCCACGACGGACAAGGCAAGATCAAGGGAAACGAGGGAAGCAAGGGTGAATTTTCATGGCTGTTGTGAGTAGATCGAAAGGAGTTGCTGGCAGTTGGCTGTAGCACGCTGACTCTACTCTATGGATACCGTATAGATTTTATATGAAGAAATGCCCATGTTTTGCTTAGTTTATTCCTGAAAGATGACCAAGGCACTTCATTTTGCCGCTGGCACCCAGAGCTTCACGGCGGCGAGAAGCTCAAGGTCTTAGCTGAACCCGAGTGTTGAGAAGGTGGAGCCTGTCATACAGAATGCTGCCTAGAGAGACTATAATTATGGGTCCGACTATCGGGACTGTTAATTGGTAGAGCTTGGTGTTGAGCTCACTGGCGCTCCATGGTGATCATACAACGGTAAAACAAAGACAGGAAAACATTATATGATCCATTTCCTGGCCTTGACTTGGTAAAGCTTCATCTTTCTCGAAATGCCATTTCGTTCGACCTCCCTCCCCCGGTGTACCCAAATGTTCTCTATCCCCCCTTCCATCCTCCTCCGAATTCGACGCGCTGCACGCGACCTTCCCTCAAATAATTCATGTGACCTGATTCCACCACCCACACGCGGCTATTCCATCTGTCATTGCCTCGATCAGTCCACCCACTTTTACAACCGCCTTGGACCCAATAGAACTTTGTTTGTTTCTCTGTCCACTTGATGTGGCGAAGGAATGGGGATGGCGGACTCTACACGCATATTCCGCCCTACACCGCGCCTGGATACTCGGCCAACAGAAGCTCTGTAGGCTCAGAGTGCAACCCAGCTTATGGAACATTAGTTTCGAGGGGCAGCTTCCGATTCAAAACAGGAAGTTAGACGATGGTTGCCCAGAGAGTCAAGATGAACGATGTAGGAAAGGATATTTTGAGAACAAGAGTTGTTCGTTAACGGGAAGAGTGTAATCGGCATTTCCGGGCTAATTTCACCTAAGTTAGGAGCATCAGATGCCTCCAGATGCAGATATTCTCCGGTGGGGTGTGTCGTCTTGCTCTTTAAAGGCTTTGACTCAGATCATCGCCTAGGAAATACGATAGACTGTGTTTCTACCAATACGTCTATATTTCAGCGCCTTCTCTGCAGCTATTTCTAGATTGTTTTCTACCCATGGCATCACCTGTAGATGCTGGTGCCTCGAACATTCTCGATCAAACACGAACAAATAGGTCCTGATAAGATTTTGCTTCATGACAAGTTTTGGATGGCCATCAAAACTTATCAATCCACCACTACTCTAGTCTCCGCTCGATGTCCACTACGGACAAGAAAGAAGAACTTTTCCCTGCCATTGGAAAGGTTGCTGATCAGGCTGATCAGGTTGTCGTAGACGAGGAGAAACCAGTTACAGGTACAGAGGACGATGAGGAGAAGGTGGTGACGGAAATCGAGTCGCTGTGCATGAACTGCCATGAAAAGGTCGGTTTCATTTACATGCGATTTGTGCGCATACGTGGACTGAGGCGGAGGCTAGTAGGGAACCACGAGGTTGCTTTTGACTTCCATTCCGTTCTTCAGGGAAATCGTCGTGATGTCCTTCAGGTGCGAACACTGCGGGACACAGAACAATGAAATCCAATCAGCAGGAGAGATAAAGCGTGCGTTATCAAACTGTCCTCACGCTAGTTCCCTGTTTAATACCTTTGCATTGTTAGCGGAAGGGACGACCTACACGGCTCGTATTTTGGATCGTTCCGACCTTGATCGTCAGATAGTACGCTCTCCGACTTGCGAGGTCACAATTCTCGAATTTGAACTTACACTTCCCCCTACCTCTCGGGGGCAACTCACAACGGTGGAGGGTCTTATACGCGACATTGTTTCCGATTTAAGTATGGACCAACCCCTACGAAGAATCCAAGACCCGAATGGATACCAGATGATCCAGAACCTCATCGACAAGCTCAGAGAGGTTCTGGGAGACCCGGATGATGACGATGACGAAAATGATAACATCGGCGAAGCAAAGAAAGCATCAGAAAAGGACGCTCCCATGCCTCCATTCACTATCAAGCTCGATGATCCCGCAGGAAACAGCTTCATCGAGTTCGTAGGGAACATGTCGGATCCAAAGTGGAGTATGAAGACGTACCACCGGACGTTCGAGCAGAATATCGCTCTAGGATTGGTCAATCCTGAAGAGGTGGAGGCAAGTGGAGTGTTGGAAGCACCCAAAGTCGCCAACCCTGACGCAATCAATCCTGAGAACGCGCCTGTCGGTGATGATGAGATCTTGGTGTTCCCCGGAGTTTGTTCGAGCTGCGGGCATCCTATCGACACCAAAATGAAGAAAGTTAATATACCTTATTTCAAGGTGAGCAGTTGCTCGAGTTGATGAGGAGCGAGTCAACCTGATTTCTTATTCTAGGATATTTTAATCATGTCCACGAATTGTGACCGATGCGGATATCGCGATAATGAGGTCAAATCTGGAGCTGCTATCTCTGAGAAGGGAAAACGCATCACATTAAAGGTGGAGGATCGCGAGGATCTGAGTCGGGATATTTTGAAGGTTAGTCTATCCCTCGTGCCTGTGTGTGGTAATACAGTCTGAATTTACCGTCCGCAGAGCGAAACGGCTGGCCTCAGTATACCAGAGATTGACCTTGTGCTAACTCACGGAACGCTCGGGGGCCGTTTCACTACGCTCGAAGGTATCCTGGAACAGGTGTACGAAGAACTCGCCGAAAAGGTCTTCATGAGTGGTGACTCGTCAAGAGCAGAAGACAAGGTTTCATTTGAAACTTTCCTCCAAAACCTCAAACAGGTCAGCGATTTCCCTGTCCGTACCATGTCCAAGGTATCTGATAAGCCGCTTCAACATAGGTCAAGAACGCTGAGCGCCCATTTACTGTCATCCTAGACGACCCACTTGCAAATTCTTACGTTCAGAATCTCTACGCACCGGACCCGGACCCTAATATGACCATCGAAACTTACGAGCGGACATGGGAGCAAAACGAAGAACTCGGGTTGAACGATATCAAGGTTGAAGGGTATGAGGAGGGTGCAAAGGAGAAATCTGGGGAGAAGGACCAGGAGAACAAAGAGCCCACTTTAGTGACTGTGTCGTAGCCCTACATGTATTATTCATAATAGTCTCCTCCGGGGAGGTCAAATTGCGCTGACTGGTGTATAAGGAAGACAATTAGCATTGGATTCGGTGAAGGGGTACGTAAAACCCCGAGCAGGGAGGTCGAAAAGCAATGCGATCGAGTCAGCCCGGTAAAGTGTTCTATGCCGGAGTTCAGCATAGGGAGAGGCTAGGAAATTTACAAGGAGCGTAGCGAGAAGTGAGCGCGAGTCAGATTGAGGAAACGGATGGTAAGGTAGGAGACAAATGTGTGCGGTAATACCGTGCTTCACCCCACCTTTGCACTCCCCCCACCTTTTGCACTCCCTACACCTTTGCACTCCCTACACCTTCCCGTTCTTATTTCCGGATGTTGGCCCATCTTCATCGGCTCTGGCCGCAACTATGGTATCTACGCATAGCAAAGGCGTAGTGAGTACGACGTACAATGTTCCCGGATTGGTGGTCATACCCTCCGATAACAATGGAGATATCACGACTGTGGAACTCGAATTGGATGCAGGGATAACAATTCAGGGCACGAAACTCACGCCTATCCCTATGCTCAAAATCGTCGATGGGATCCCGGCATCAAAAGACGCGCGTGTTACCTGTAGGTCAAACTCAAGAACCCGGAACTCGGCCTTATTTGGCCTGGCGAGCACCGTTCAACGCGCAATATCAATCGGCGGGACAGGGAGCACTAAAAGTGGTTCAAGCGGCAATGGTACCTAAAGAAGACCAAGAATCCCCCAATTCCAACCAAGGTCTCAGACAAGCCCCTTGTCTTCGGCCAGTGGCATGGGGCGGATGAGGAGAATGTCCAGGTGGATGCTTTGGGGCAGGATGGCAGGCTCAATTGGATCATCTCAGATCTTGGTGGCATGGAGGGTCGTGAATCATACGTTGACTTGGGAAGTTGGTGTGGCTGAGGGATTGCAGGTAGTGACAAACTGGGTTTAACATACTCAGTAGTTGATTCTAACTAGGTGTAGATATTTCTATCTAATCATTCGCGGACCACGAACGACGGCATCGAGTTTGCTGACAGACTTAGGAGGACTGAAATCTGGTAGCGAGGCGTGGAGCAGCATCTGAATCCCTCATGAACACTTCTGCAAAGAAAAGTTGGACGATGATTTTATCACCACTCTTAGTGTTTTGGAGGGTTTGAGAGTTGTTGATGAAATGACCTCCGACCACGAAGTTCTGTATGTGTTCTATGACATGCGCGGACATGAAAATGCCTTCAGAAGACGAGGAGGGTACTGGAAACCTGAGTAGTCATTTGGTTGATGACACCGGTAGCTATTCCGCGCCTTCGAGATGCATATGACTGTCGTGTTAACAACGCCAATCGCCGTCAGAAAGTACGATTTTAAATCAAGTATCACAGGTAAGATACCGAATTTTCGTTAGGCAACCAGTGAATAGCTTCATGAAAGCCCATGCACCGGTCTCCTGCATAGAAAAGGAAGTGATATTATCGAATCCACCGACGAATATACAACAATAAAAGGGAGGGTATAATGTTTACAACAGGGGTATAAAGTTAGTACAAAGCCGAGTGGAATACATACACAACAAGAATAAGTAGCGTCACAAAGAAAGCTAGTGGAAGACATGCCAAATCTTCTCTTTGATCGCATGCCGAGTTCCGTGACGGGGTTTCGGACTACAGTCCTGACTCCGGCACGAGGATTCGGACATCAACGTATCGAATTTACGTTGAAGTTCCTCTATACGTTTGTCCAGAGTTGCTAGATTCTGCTCAGATTCCTTTAGCCTGAGTAGACCAGCGGTAATGACCGGATCTGATATTGAGGGATCAGAAGGGGTCGTCGGAAAACTCGATGCGGGTGATTCTCCAGTACCGCATGACCCCCAACTCGGAGGTCCCGAGGAGGACTCTGAGGAATCAGAGCTGGATTGCGACCCAATAGAACCACTGCGCGAGTTCCACCTATCCGAGTCCTTCGCTGCCTCAACCTGCTTCCGCCGTTCCACCAGTAATTGATAGATCGCCAATGTGGTATCATCTATCCTCACGTCCCATCCCAAATCCTCGAAAAACTCCTTCTCCATCTTTGTGAGTTCTTCTACCGTGAACTTATTCTGGCCGACCCTGACCCAGAATTGCAAACGGTAGCGGTCGTCGCTGAGAACTTTGGTGGCGGTGATGTACGAGGAGAGGAAGAGGCGTTCGGCTTCGTTAGGTTCTGGCGTAGGAGAGAAGGCGCGCGTAGGATGTCGGGACTTTAGGCGTTGGAGCAGGGTTAGCGCAGCGAGTGCGTTGGCATCAGGTAATTGTGACTGCGAAAACGCCACAGCTATAAAATAAGGCAGGGATTCGTAGGGACCGCCGGCGTAGTCAAGGCTGGAAGTTGGAGCAAACAACTCCAACATGAACGACGAGCAGATTTTGGCGAGTGATTCATAGTCTGCGAGACGTTTAGGCGCATTGGCACCTCCAACGTGTGTCAGAGGGGATGATGTGTACAGCATGGACATTCCTGGGAGAAAGGCTGTCGAAAAGACGAGGTGGTACTCTGTAGCAAATGAGCGGGATAGTGCTGGAGGGTGTTTGGATGTGTGAGTGGATATGACTAGGGGACTGCGGGTTGTTATATAGCTGCGGGGCACTGCTTGTCCAAGTTGGGTGGGGCCGAGAACAATCCGGAATGTAATCCGCTCGGAGCCTGCGGTCGGAGGAGTTTGCCAAGCGCTTTGAATAACATGTATGCCCATATGTCCATTTACTCTGTGGCGGTGTTGGCACTCAAAAAACTCCATCATCGACTGGCATCTACTCCACCTTGGACTGGACCCAAGGATGCTTGAGAAAACGCACGCAAGGACACATAAGAAGCTGCCCGCATGGCTATTCGATAGGATTCCGAAACAACAATGGGTAGGATTTAGAGGGCCGAAGAATTCTCAGATCTCAAGGGCCCTCAAAGCTTAAATTGTACTTTGCAACCGGCTTGCCTGGGGAAAGTGCTGTGTGCACAGCCACACCTGAGACCTGCTTACTCAGCAAGTACTCACAAAAAATGGTCACGTAAGGCGTGACTCGATTTCTTTAATAACCTTAAATGGCTTGAATCTTCTGCGAGAATCAGGAAGGCCGTTTGGTTAAGGCCAGTGTGAATCTTCTACTATAGGTGATGACTTTGTTCTTAAAACTTGTTGCCGTTGACCAATAACCTAGACCAAATTTCCGGCCGATAGAAATTCGGCCTTCTGTCATCG
Source organism: Podaxis rugospora (assembly GCA_018524415.1). Taxonomy (NCBI): domain Eukaryota; kingdom Fungi; phylum Basidiomycota; class Agaricomycetes; order Agaricales; family Agaricaceae; genus Podaxis; species Podaxis rugospora. The sequence continues at coordinate 25,396 of JAEUWL010000649.1, forward strand.
ATAGCCTCCCAAGGAGGGACAATAAGATGAATATCCTCCAGTGTAGGCGATACTTTGCGGTGAAACAACACTTGAATGAAAGAGCCGCCCAGCTTATATGTCTGGTGCGAGGCTGAACACTGCCCACGCGATTGTCGTGTTCTCGGCGGCTTCATACGGCACTGCGCACGCCTCGGTACTCGCTTACACAATATCCACTGGATTCCTTCACACCTCAGGTCCATATACTTTATGTAGGTCTACTTGTGGAGTGGTGTGGTCACTGACCTAGGCTTTGCTGGGTCTTAAAAAATAGGTTCCTCGTAGCGTTATAGAGGTACACGACCTGCTCAACAACTCCATCACAACTGTTTTATGATTTGTCACGCGATGACGTCAGATGGGCTGCCGCCCTCAGCCTGTCAGCGCCGTCGCACTGGCAAGTTATCGTTTCTCCTTTGACAATGGCATCTACTCTTGAACAGTCTGCGAATAAAGCCGGAACATCTCAAGACAAAATCAGGAACGAACGCTGGATACCCCTTGAAAGTAACCCAGAGGTAGGATTCGCTTGCGCATTCAAGTTCAGATTAACCTTGTGATTCTAACCTTGTGATCCAGGTGTTTAATTCCGTAGGTGTAATTACCCAAGAGAGGGATAACGTAGCCAAAAGTTCCTCTAGTGGGCTCAGCAGGCGGGTCTTGTTATCTCCCGGGATCAATTTGTTGATATCTACGGACTTGACGAAGACGTGAGTAATGGTGTCTCTGTGGCCGCATCACTTGATTGACTCGATTTCACCAGCTTCTGAGTATTGCGCCAAAACCTACCAAAGCCATGATCCTCCTTTTCCCTCAGCATGCCGGGATCAAAGCCAAGCGAGCGGAACATGAAGAAAAGATAACTAGGGAGGGACAACATCCCATTGATGAGACAGTATTCTTCGTCAAGCAAAACGTACGTTCCGAGCTGCTATCTTAATAATCATTAACAGAGGGAAATCAGGTTGAGAATGCTTGTGGCACAATAGCATTAATCCATGCTATCGCCAATGTGAGTGGAACCAAATCGGATAAACATCACTTTCACACTGCGCCAGTCAGATGTCACGTATATCCCAGACAGTCCCCTGCAAAAGTTTATCAGCATATGCAAAGGTATTCTGAGAATTATCTCTTCCTCCGAACTGACTCTGACTCCGGCACCAGACAAGACACCCGAAGAGCGCGGAAAGCTCCTTGCATCGACCGACCTCTTTACAAAGATCCACCTCGACAGCTCCGCTCTCGGACAAACACCACAGCCGACGGACGAAGAGGATGGGATGAACACGGATCTTCATTTCACGTGTTTTGTCGCAGCGCCAGATGGTCAAGTACGAAAGGCGGCAGCAGAAATGCAACATACACTTGTCATCGGAGGAGAGAGTAGCAGAGCCCCTGCTTCAACATCGGGATCCCTTGCCCCAGCCACAGGAGGTATTGTAAAGGCGACATCACCTGGTAGACAACTGATCGCTTCCGGAACGACGCCCGTGGAAGATCAGCTTGTGGGTATGAGATTGCTCGAGCTCGATGGAAGGAGGCCCTTCCCAGTGGATCATGGACCCTGCTTAGACGTTTTGGATGTTTGTATTGTCTTTGTTCTCAGGATACCGAAACCCGCCCATCACTCACACATATACCAGGACGTGCTCACCGTTGTCAAGAAGCAATATCTCTCGCAGGTGGAGAGCGCGTACTTCAGTCTGATGGCGTTGGGAGCTACACCTCCGGCAAACTCTCCTTTCCATTAGGTATTAGGTGCATATTATGTTGTTTTCTTTCCTGTCCAATGTGATCTGATTTGACACTAATTCGTGGACGATGATTTGTTGTAATGTAATTACCAGTGTTCGCTATATACATTTTTAGGGTCCATCCATGTTTGTAGGCACTGCTACGGCCGCCGGCCCCACGTCTGCATTTCCAGGCCGGAGTCAACGCCTGAAGGGCTGACACGCCGGCAACTTGCGCAAGCTCATGATGTCGCGAATTTCCCTCCGCTATGATCTAGTGTGTGGCATTGGGAATTGAGAGATGTGTTCAATCTGGAGCCACTGGGGAATTTGCGACTGCCTGGTGATCGTGCTTGTAATAGTCCTTCTTCGACACGAGCTGTAGCGATAATGCTGGAGGATAAAGTAAAACACCACAGGAGCAGAGGCATACGCACGATCAGGATAAGTGGAGCTAACTCCAAGTATCGCAGTGTGTGACCGGGGCGACCGGGGACAAATGTCCGTAAGTCCTGTGGTGAGTGTACTAGAAACTACAACATTGGTACAAACGTATGAAGTAGTCATCTACTATGACTGCTCTTAGTGCCTTCTGACAGTGGGGGATCTACAGTATATTTGTGCCTAGTCGTGTATGGTGGCTCTTCCCGGAGGGATGATCCAATGATCAACACGGATAGGACTAGCACCCAGCGCTAGACGGATGGTATTGCGCCTGCGTAGAATAATAGCTAGGCGGCGGTTCTTTGGTGGGTTGACTTCGACTCGTGTTAGTGGACCCGGCAATTCTAGGGTCTGAGTCTATCGTCGGAACCCCTGGATACTTGTCAGTCGCTGAAGACAGTAGTGGAAGAGCCCATAGGGACGTGAGCTACGTACCAGAATATTGGTGAATCTGGTATGGTTGAATTTCCCCTTCCCCTTCAAGTCGTTCATGTTTTCGAGTCCGCTTCCTCCTCCTCCACAAATACCATATTACTCCGATAAGTAGTACCAGCCCGACACAGCCCACCACTGCGCCAATTAAGGCGCCAATGGAGACGGCTGCACCGCCCTTTGGTGTGGCGGTGGTGGAAGGTGTCGGCTCTGTGGTTGCGCCGACTGTGTCGAGGACTTCAAGGTCGAAGTGGGAGACCGCGAATTCACTTGCTCCCATATTCCAGGCTAAAACTTTGTGTATACCAGGCGCTGACCACCTTTGCGAGTAATATAGAGTCTGTAGTGTGTTAATATCAGCGTGAATTTGGAATATGTTCAAACTCACTGGGTGACTTCTTTCGTTTAAGTCATCTCTACTGGTTAAGGTGGTGAAAGAATCCGTCTTTGGATCACAATCAGCACAGATACCGAACTTTCCAATAGTTAGACGCGTGGGGACACCATAAAAGTAGAACGCTACTGCTGGAACGGGAAAAGTCTGAAGAGGATCGCTTAGAGGACCGGCGGGTTATCGGTGTAAGACTGACTTACCATGGTGACATTAGCCCACGGGTCATTTGTGGAGGTGAAATGGCCGGTCGCACCCTTCGGTGCAACCCACTGTTTGTCCTGCCATACGTTCTTCCCGCTGAATGTATAAGCTATCTGGTCTACCAGAGTGTATGTTTTGTTCACAGAGCCAGCCATGAGTGAACTATCGGGAAGGAGGGAGAAAGGCAACAGTCGTCTTAGACTCTTTCAGGATGTTGTATAATTTATACCCCATTGTCTTGCCAACAGCGCGTTGAATGCTTCGAGCGCGACCTCACGTTTTCCGACGCCGGTGTGTGAATGATATATATATATCAACATGACCACACTGGTTTCATGATGATCAAGACGACAAACCGAATCCATGCTCAAGAAGCACTCAGATTACGTTGGTCCGAAAACCTCGCCCGTTTAACGTTCAATCCCAGAAGATAGTCTGCGGGGAATCGTATTTCTGGGATATAATTTCACAGACCTCGCCCGCAGCGCCTGAAACCCGAGCTACTTCCTCTATATGCTATCAGCTCAATAACCACGCAAACAACCTTGACTCGACACGCAGCTCGCATCAAAACGAATTCATGTAGAACTTCTATTTGTTCCGCCCAGGCATGACTGTATTGGTAGCTAGCGATTGGTGGCATTGGAGGAGAGAACTGGGGAGGGAAACTGAGGGGAGCCATGTGCTATATTCGGAGACCACAGCATAAGGGCTATAGTCGACTGGTGGCGCCTGGGCGATGTACTTAGATATCACTGATGTTGGGCACTTGTTGTCGTAGCCCCAGATCGGTTAAATCTTGGAGATATAAATACCTATAAGTCGCGAGGGGTGGCAGAGTGCTGAACGACCAAAACTGCACCCCCATGTTGTATCCATTCATGCAACGACACCTTTTGTGGATGGTATAGAATTGTAAACTGTACATGTTGCCTCGGAGAGATCTAATAACCTAAAACCCAAAAGCCCAAAAAAGAAGAAACTAATTCGACCTTAAAACCCAAAATAAACCCGAAAAACGCATTAAGTTCACTGTGAGAAGATAAAGAGAAGAACGTTGTGCATATGGTGATGAGGGATGCACGTGTATAACATATCGTCCCCGCATTGAACGCTTATAATAAGCACCTTCCAAATCTCTTGTCCACTAACCCAGCCAAACTAACCAAACCGACAACCAATGTGTTAAAGCTCAAAGATCATTGGATCTGTCAACCAACCGAATGAAGAAATGTAACGTGACTGAGCACAAATGAACGAACACATACCATGGGGCTCTGCAACATACTCTTGCTTCTGTAGGCGCACAACCTCCTCAGCTCGCTTCCACATGCTCCATACCTTGTATGATCCGGCTTCTCGTTCCCTGAATGGATCCTTATCGTATGCAAAGACCAGACGCGGATCCCCCAACCTTGAGTTTATCCCGCTTGGTAAACTCAAGTCCAAATTCGATTCGTCGGTCAGCATAGTCATATTTTGGATCACCTCTTCTTTGATATTGCGTGCCGTGAAATAGGGTGTATCGTCGAAGGAGAGGATGCAGAGGAGGACTCGGAGGCGTAGTCTTAGCTCGGGACTCATAAGAATCCTAGCGAGTGGATGACCGACGCATTCGGCGATCTTGTGGCTCCTCTCGTACGGGGCCGATGAGAAGAAGTTCCTCGATAGTAAATGTTTCCCCACTTGAATTTCGAGGGAGAGGTGTGTTAATTTCGGAAGGAACTTCAAGGAATAGAATTGTTGGAGAGGAGTGTCGTGGGGTGAGGCAGTGCTGTTCCTTGCCCACGCCCAAGTACTCCATTCGGTCCACCTATTGACGATGGATAGATGTGTAAGATTGGAGAACAAACCGAGCGAGAAGTTGGGAGACAGGTGGGCTGTGGCCCCAGTTAAACCCAGAAGGGGGTTGTCAATCAATGCCGCGAGGCGCTTGGGGCGTAGACGGTGAGTAAAAGTGTGGCGGGAGGAGTGGAGTTGGGGGTGGTAATGGAGGGCCGACTGCGGCAAGGGACGGTGAAGAAGTTGTGGAATATGAGGGTGGTGGTGGGCGCTGATATTCATCTGGGCGTCGGCGTGGTTCTGGGATGGTATGACCCAGAGAGTGAGGTTTTCCACCCCGGTGCAGACGGAAAGAATTCTAGTCGTCCGCTCGAAGTCATGAATGTCGTACGCGAAAGCCAGTGACTTGACGCGTGTGGCGAAAAATAGGTTGGGTTTCGTCGACGTCTCGAGCGTCCAAAGAAACCTCCGAAGCGATTTCTCTGAATACAATCGTACATCTTCATACAAGCAGATCTCGACCCTGCAGTGTGGGAATGTGGGAGTGTCGTCAGTTAGGAGGCATAGAGTGAATGAGGTTACGACGGCATACCAATCGCGAACAAGCTTTGAGATCAGAGCATACTTTGCGGCTTTACGCGTGTCCTGCCTTGTAGCTTCCTCGAACACCAGTCGAAGAATGTCATTAGGAAGAGCAGGGATGTCAATTAGATTGAGAAGTTTCGTCATGAGACAATGATGTCGATGGAAATTGATCACCGCAGGGTCCGACCTGTCAAGTCGATCTTGTTTAAGGCTGTGAGGGCAGTTCCGCAAAGTTCAGGAGGAGCTGCGACGAGCGTCGGGGCTTCAGGGTTCACTTACAGTTGTTAGTGCAAGACGTCCTTGTCAGCCCTCAAGGTTGATCGATGCAACACAGTGTTTAATATACGCGGAGAATTAAACAGTCAAATTCTCCACCCCTAAAGCGGTGGTTGTAGGCTGAACAGATAGTCAATAAGTCTCGACAATAAGGAATGGAGTTGCCAGAGGGAACAAAAGGATCCTGCCTTGGCAGTTGAATGGAGGGAGAGGAGGAGTGGGGGAATGATGGTGGGGGAGGGGAAGACGGGCCAGGAGAGAAGAGAACACAGGCCAGGTAATCCATTTACTCGGTGAATGATTATGCCTCGGAGAGGAGGGTTACGACCTCGGGGTCGGATGCTGATGTTCATGGATCATGTTTTCTTGGAACAGTGAACACGAAAGCCGAGGTACTAGATGTTTGATGGCAAATTCTTGACATTTCGGGACATTTGGGCGGAACATAAATAGCACAGAATAACCGGTAAACCGAGTATTGGGACTTGGAAGTATACGTTTCTGCGAGGCGACAACCGGAATATGGTGAAGTGGCGAAGCGATATGTGTACGTGTACATATTTCGTTGTTTTCTTCTGGCCGAAGGAAGAATAGGTGAGGTAAGGAGCAGAGTACTCCGGTTACCATCATCACATACCGCTATAGTACAGCAATTGATCCTTGGAAGAAAGACCGTCACTCCGACAGCCGAACTGCTGGTCCGAGGTTAAGGGAGCCACACCTGTTTAAACCTGCTCGAGCGCGCTTGGCTGAAGTTGGCGCCTGACAAATCACAGATTTGTCATGCTTGTGCACAGCCCCGGGAGCCCTGGAACATGACATCAATGACATCAGGGTGCCAAAATGCTTCAAATACCCAGTATAGACAATTTTCGAGACAGTAGCATCGAAACCAAATAGGAACCCACCAGATAACGGCGTGTTAGACCGCTACTTCACCCTGAGTGCTGGACCGTCAGTCGCTGTTAGCTGCGGCCATGGGTGTATTACAAGAGTAAGACACAGACATAATAATCTAATAGTCCGAAAGTGAAGTAGCTCAACACGATGCAATATGTGATACCATTCCATATCTAGGACACCAGGGCTGCCTGTAATGCATCCCAATATCAGTAGTATTTGATATGCTTGCTGCCAGAATGTTCATAAGTAAAGGATACAGAGTGGAATTACATTTGACCACATCAGCAAGCCCAACCCATGGCCTTGATTGGATTATTACAAACACATTGGAGTGAATACTGCACATTGAGCCCAACCCACAGTGAGCATGCAACTAGTATACCATTGCCTCATTGCTTGGGAAATGCCAACCAAGCTTCCAGTCCATCCATCCCAATATATACTAGCTATCCAGTAGATGAAATGTTAGCTCCAGAAGAATACCCAGTCACAATTGACTGTGATGGATGGCATTTCTGCAAGTGTGAGCATCCCTCTCAGTGACACAGGCATGTCTTACACTAACAAGGACTGCATGGCATATAGCCTGGAATTGAAGTTTTATTGCTGACTACAGTAGAAACCAATTGCTTTACTATAATATTCTTAGTTTAGTCCTATTATATCAGCAAATTAGCTTAAATTAGTTATTATATGTTGATTTATATAATTCATCTAAAGAATAAGATGGACTATAGCAGCTGGAGAAACATTTGATTGAATAAGAAATGACATATAAACTTTTTGAAGATATAACATCATCTACAAAACCTTATATTGCCTTTCTTATTATATAGAAAAACCTTTTAGGAGTATAACATCATTCACACAATATTTTATTGCCTTTCCTATCATATACAAAGGTTTGGCTTGGAATATATCACATGCAATCATATTTTGAGGATATATAGATAAGAACAAGCAAATACTGCTAACAAAACAGCTTATGAGAATTATCAGATACTGTGAAACAAGACTCAGACTGGTGAGATAAGCTGAAAAATGATTTTTTTCAGATTTTTCCTAAGCACTTTAGAAACAAATTACATTTTTCAAGCTAATAGCTTGATAGTTTTCTAAGAGTGAATTTGCTCCAGGATGCTCTCAATAAGATCTATCAATTGAGGCTATATTCATAAATTTTGAAGAGGTTTGAAATAGTGTCTACCCCAACACCAGAGAGGTCATATTTACTCATAACAGGTTGCTTAGAAAGATATGATAGCTCAACTAGACAAGTGCTATAATTTTTCTAAGAGGTTCTGAGTTCAAATTCTAGTCTGACCAACTAACTGAGGACCTCTAGCAAAAGGTTATGGTTCATCTCTAGAGGCTTGGAAAATATATCTCTACCAGACTTGCAATTTTACATGGATCATCCAGAGGTTTGAGCTTACGGTAGGTTGAAGAAAGGAATTATACTTTGTATAGCACAAAATTGACTTAACTGATCAAGCTATCAATGGCTCAAGAAACCTAAGAGCCAATATTCAGATAGCTATAAGCAGGAGGATATTGTAGATTACTGGCAACAAGTCTTTGCCAAAATGGAAAATAATCAAGCTATTTCTATAGGCTTAGTTTCAAGATAGAAAGATTGAAATCATGATAGCTAAAGATATGCCTCAGTCACAAGAGCAAAGGATTGTAGTTTGGTTCCATGACAAGTCTACTTATTATACTAATGACAGGTAGCAGAAATATTGGGTTCATAAATCAGAAACAGCTGTCCCTCAATCCAAGAGTAAGGGTAATTTACTTATAGTTACTGACTTGATCTCAGCTGACTATGGATAGCTGTGTTCACCTAATGGAACAGAGTCTGCATAGGTTCTCTTCAGAACAGGTCGATTATGCAATAGCTATTTTGCAAACAATGACATCATTGTAAAAGTCTAAAAGGCTATGGGTATTCTCAAAAAACATTTCTCTAATAACAAACACACTCTTGTATTCAACAATGCTACCCACCCATGCAAAATAGCCACCAACAACAATCTGCTGCACATAATATGCTAAAGGGACCCTCAAAGAAGTTTGGGGTCAAATTGACAGTAATGGAAAATAAGCATGTTAAGTATGGACCCAATGGGAAACTGATGAACAAAACAGTGCAAATGGGGCCCAGTACTCTCCCAGATGGCTCCCTATAGTCAATTTACAATGACAATAGGCTGTTCAAGGGAACAACTTGGATTCTGAAAGAGCACAGTCAAAGTTGAGGCTCATGTGCTCCAAATTCAACTACAAGTCAACAATGTGCTGTCAGAGCTGGGTTTTATAATCAGCTAATTTCTAGGAACAGCCATCCACCATTGAACTCATTTGCAACAAGTGGGGTTTTCAGGTTATCTTTTTGCCCAAATATCACTGTGAGCTGAGCCCTATAGAGCAGTGTTGGGGCTAATCTAAACAGATATATCATGAATATCCACCATTAACAAGAGAGGATGTTCTTGAAAGGAATGTCTTGTCTTCCCTTGCTGTTGTATGTGTGGATTCTATTTGGAGGTGTGTTACAAATGTTCCTCGAACTATGAAATTATTAAGATATTTCTGCAAATCTATGTGCTTCATGGATGCCTACCATAATGGAGTAGATGGCATAATGGTAGCATGGGCTGCAGAATACCATGGCCATTGGGTCCTCCTACCAGGTTTGGAGGACCAATCTCTGTAAAGCCACCTCCGCCGGCCAACAATTGCTAGAACATTCAATTTTCGGAACTATCTTATGCTACTCTGATATACTTCGGCCGTAATCTCTTCGGACTCTCATAAACAGCGGCGGTTGGGTGGACGTGTCCGAAAATTTGTTAAGAACCTGTCACAACCAGTCACGGTGGATGACTATGAATTACATCCAGCTTAATATTTGTTAATGCTTTATACCCCGTCATCAGCCGAAGACCCGTGATGCATTGGGTCCTGAGCCAGGGACTCTTGGTCACGTCTCTTGCCACCCCCCTTTCCGCTTCCGGTCCCATTGTCTCGGAAAATGACCATACCCTTCAAATACTCCTCAAAGCGGCATACTCTTTATCGTTCTCCTCGCCTTGCTCTTTCGTCGGATAATTCGAGGCGCACGTTGCCCAGAATCTTTCGCATGACAGCCCATGTTCAAAGATCCTGTATAATGCTCTTGAAGGAAAGTTTCATCTGGGGGTCTTTTCTTATGTACACATAAGAAGTAAGTGATAGATCGTTTACTTGTTCCGTGAAAATTGGGGGGGTTTATAATGAGGAGTTACATTGATGCGATCATACATGTTGCCCATGTTGCCCCTTGCTACCTAACGCAGATTAACCGGAAAGGAAGACATGATATAAGTTGACGTCAGTCATGACACTCCCTTCTCATATACCAAACAGGTACGTGCTATCTTCCAATGGACAGGTCATGTTGGCTTTCAGCCTGATATAAGTTCCGCGACACCACGTACACTGCTATAATCTATTCCAGACCACGTCAGAGCACTGCCTAAAGAACCGCAAATGATCTCTGGAAAACACCAAAAGACGACCGACACCACAACGACACCAATGATGATGGGGCGCGAATTTGAGAAGACTAGCTGACATACATACTCTATTAGTGGTTGGCTCCACTCTGACCTGAGGCATATAAAGTGTGGCCAACATGCCATTTCAAGTGATCTCCCAAGGCAACTTTTACTTGTGGGTTCTACCTGTGCTCGCATTTGGTTTGTCTTGACAGATAACCGGTGTGTAGCTAGACTGCCTGCTCGGGCCACCCCTGTCTAAATATCTACATCTTTTTTAGAAATGGATCCATCTATGAGCCCAATATCTCTAGGAAACTATTCAATTCACGACGCCGACACCAGGTCAATCCACCCTCTGGTAGGAAACGAATCATGGGACTTTCGACAATCGCTGAGGGAAGAGGTTCTTCAGGCTCCTCATGATGACTTCCTGAATTACCCTTCACCGATCTCGCCGCCTGTAGAGTTATTATTCCCACAGCAATACCAGACACCTGCACCTATGGTCGGTCTGCTCTTATATTGAGATACGCAGTGCTCACAACTACATGTCGCATAGACGCCTCAGGATACTTCACCAACGATTTCCGATACCCCAGACACGGATAACGCTGTCGTCTCCGTATCTACTGCGTTTCACCCCGGTGCACATGCGGTAGACCCCGACACGATCTTTGCCAGTTCAGACATGGTTTTATTCTATGTGCACTCCCAGATTCTGAGAAGCCTTTCGCCCCAAGCGTTTCGTCGAGTTATTGAAGATCATCATACGTCGAACGACACGACGACAGTCACCAAGCAGGCCATGGGGTCGGTTTATCCGGAGGGAATTATCCAGGTTCCTGAAACCTCTGCCGTTCTTAACGTCATTCTACACGTACTATACGGAACATCGGCCGCGCAACACTCACCGAGCTTTGAAACATTGACAACGGCAGTCGACCGTATGCCATACTACGACCTTGAACCCAAGGCTTACATCACCCCCCGCACACCACTATACGATCTCCTCCTAACCTACGCACCATTATTTCCATTGCAGTTGTACGCTCTCGCGGGGCACCATGACTTACAAGATCTGGCAGTGGCGACGTCCTCGCATTTGCTTTCGTATCCGTTGGCGAACCTACCAGAAGAGATGGCAGAGCGGATGGGTGCAGTGTATTTGAAACGGCTTTTGTGCTTGCATTTGGAGCGATTCAATGCACTGAAGGATATTCTTCTACAGCCGCCACATCCACATCCTGCGACGAAGGACTGTAGTTTCACGGATCAGAAAAAGTTGACGAGGGCTTGGGCGTTGGTTTCGGCGTACCTGGCGTGGGATGCTCGTCCCGGTATGTGGTTTGAATTCCCTCCCCCCTTCACCACTCCTTTTTCGATTTCCCCTGTTTCTTGATCATATCATTGAACGCTGATGCGGGTAGACCTGTCCATGCATAACATGCGAAATGCATTTCAACCTCTCACGGAGAACTTGAATTGCGAGTTGTGTCATGAGGGATTGCAAAAGAGGGTCAAGGATATCATTGTCCAATGGGCGTCTGTGAGGGTATGTGATAGCGGTACTTATCGTGATTGGACTTTTCTGTTTTGCTCACGCTCTCTCGACTCCTTGTCGGGTTCTCACGGACAGCGCACCATCTAAAAAACTGACGGAGCCGGACTTTCAAGTCATTACGGCTTAGGAATTGGATCATGGATTACACACGAGACTTTTTCTAGATCATGGATTTTTTTTTCGGACTTTGTACCCACTCAAATATCCTCCATGAGTCGTTGACATATTTATGATATGTATATGGCACGATCATCGGCCTGGATTTATTATTTTAGGACTGACTGTTATGACCTTGATGAATCTCATTGGATCATTCCGCCCCTATCGTTGTGGGTCAAACATGCACCAACAACATTTGTGATCTCTCCTTTCGCTTTCTGGATTCCATCAGCAGCTTAGTCAAGATTTCGCCCTCGCTGCTTCTACGTCGACAATATCCAGCCTTGTTGGAGGCCATGCGTCCCCACAGGCAGCACCGATATGGTACCCGTCGGAACACGCAGGAGGATTCCACGTATGACGAGCAAGACTACGGGCCTCGCAATTCAACTTCGTCCTCTAGCTCGAGAACGACACGAGGGTGAGTACACTGTTACGACCTGTGAAACAGTATGCGACGAATAGAGGGATGACGATGTGAGTAGGTATCGTCACAGTGATCGGAACCCGTACCCGAGGAGAGACAGACGAGATTGGGAGCGAGGCGGGGAAAGACATGGCGAAGGAAGCATAGGGTATTCCAGGCATGAAAATCATGCTTCGCGGGAGAGAACTTATCGCGATTACGATGGATATCATGCGAGTCGGAATCAATGGGATTATGGGAATGACTACTCCTACAACTACGACCGAGCAGACAACTACAACAACGGTCACGATTACAGATACGCGTCTCGGAACAGCAGAAACAGCTATTATTCCGATAATACCTACGACTACGCATACAACCATAGTGCTGGACGAGGGCCGAGGAGGGAGCACTACGGAGAACAGAGGAGAGGATTTCATTCGTCGGCTTCGAGGTTCAATTCTGGTACAAGCGACGATCCGAGCAGCAGCATATCGGACTCAAATCATGCCCCAAGTCTTACCAGTCGGTTATTTCAGCATCGAGATAGCTTGACACGCATTGATCCAATACGAATTATTAAAACCACTCGTCGGTCACAATCCCCAGGGCTGAATATACCCAAGAAAGAATCTATGGAGAAGAGGATGGGTCCCGACGAAGAGTACTTGAAAATCTCATTGGAGAAGAGCGAGAAGATTGACGATATGGACGATGGCGCAGATGTCGACGCGGATGTAGAGAGAATCGTTCGGAAGTTGTTGGTGTTAGATCTGAACGGGACGCTCGTTTATCGCAGTCCACACAGGCCATGGCGCGAACGGCATCCCGCACCTGTGCCAGGTGCGACTGCGGTGACCGAGGAAGATGTATATGCCCAGTTTGACCCTTCGCAGCCTCGACCACTCCGTACTGCGCATCCACGGCCGTATCTTATGTCTTTCCGTGAATACTTGTTCCACCCAAGTACAAAGCGGTGGTTGGATACGATGGTGTGGAGTTCAGCACAACCTCATAGTGTCGGCGATATGGTTGAAAGGTGCTTTGGGGATCGGAAGGGAGAGTTAGTAGCTATTTGGGCTCGGGACCGATTGGGACTCAGTCACAGTGATTACGGTGCGTGTTCCCCCGCATATAGCTCAATAGTGATCTGATACTTTGATACAGGGAGGAAGGTGCAAACTACAAAAGATCTTAATAAACCCTGGAACGAATTAAATTCTGTCCCGCTTGTGACTGCCGAAGACTCTCCAGCCGCCTCGGACCCCCCGCCATCACCTGCCACACGAAAGCGAAACCATTCGGCAAGAACCACTCTCCTCTTGGATGATTCACCGCTCAAAGCACACCTTCAACCTTACAACCACCTATGCATCAAGGAGTATGACCTCGAGATGCGGAAGCATGACATGAGTGTGCGGGAGTTGGAGGTGGCAAGAGACAGATTGACCGATGTGATAGCAGGGAAGAAGACTATTGATGACGTCCTTCAGAAACGCGAGTCTAGGGAGGAAAACGGGGATGCAGAGGCTCCCACAAAACCGGACGCAGCAAGCGCAGCTCCTGAGTGTCGGGATGTCAAGTCTCCGTCTAGCTCGGGACCCGCACAAGGAGACGAAGAACCCAACACGCGGAAACGTAAACGCAAGGAGAAGAAAGAAAACAAGAAAAAGGAACGTATCGAACAACACCTCAAGAAACTTATGGACGAAAGTCAAAATCCTGCTGGGGTGTATGACGAGACTTTACTCGCGGTTGTGGGTATTTTGGACGCAGTGAAGAGGGAGAGTAATGTCTCGGCATGGATTCGTAGTGGTGGTCTCATCAAATCTTTGATCGAGGGTGAGGATGACGGGAGGCAGGCTTCGGTTGGTTCCGAAGGCACGAGTGCTTCCGTAGAGGAATTGGGAAGTCCGAAGAAAAAGGCGAAGTTGTCAGAAGAAGAACGGGGACAGAGGGGCTTGGGAAAGGAAGAAGGTTCGGCTTTAGTCACATTCGATCATCCACCACCGCCTACGTCTCCACCGCCACCCCACGAAACTTCTGCGAAAAGGGAGGAAGAAGACGCTGAGAGTGAGACCGAGCGAACTGGTGTTCCACTTGATGATGCTCCGGTGGAGAAGGAGGAGCAGTTATGGTTCAATCATCCGGGAACTTTATCGTATTGGGCTTTGCGGGGCAAAAAGGTATTGAATGATATGGGGATCGACATTGTTGTAGGCGTCGTTGGACCGACTGGCTAGATTCTGATATATCACTGCGTGTTTCCTCGCTTGTTTCTTGATAGCATATTGATGGGTTCGGTGATGCTCTCGGGCAGTGTTCGACTTTTCTGATTTGCACTTCATCCATTCCCTGACGCGTTAGCCATAAACAAGGAGAATCCGGTGGTTCTCCAAGTTTTTGAAAGAAAGGAGTCCATTTGTGTTCCACCGTCTCGCACCGGACCCTTCAAGCTTTCGGTTCTCACAGCTGCCCACTTAGGTACCGAGAGACCCTATGACCCCTGACCCAGTTGCAGCAGTTTGCAAAGTCCCCGCCAGGACACTCCCCTGACGTCCGTTGCACTATGACACTTCTTGCACCACTCAACGCGGATTGTAACCCCGTTTTTCCTCAATGATAAAGTTCTCTCCACAAAACCAGTCGATTGGAATAGAGAAAATGCTGGCTACGCCTGGTTTGATGGGATTTCCCCCTCTACAGATTTCATTAAATCTCTCTCTACAACTCCACACACCCTGAGGGCAGTAAACTTCGACTACGGACCAGATATGAAAACTCAATGTGAAAATGAACCGACAAGCGAGGAACGTCTGCGCTAATGGGAAAGAGAGGATATTCTTAGCTTTTTTGCGCTTCGACAGGAGACAAACATCTTCTCATGCACGCCATAAGTATTCAGCCGCGTTCATGGATCACTTTATGTGAACGCGGGACCTTTTGGAGCCCCCGGCGGCACGTCGATCTCATCCGGGGTGGCCTATGTATATACAGTGGGGTCATCCGCGTTGTAGTGTATCGGACATCGGACTTGCCTCAGAGATATATGAGATCCTGGTCTATTGCAGACTGCGTCTGCCATGCAGATTGTCGTCATCAAGCTCAAGAGAGTTAATCTGTTTTTAACTTGGATCGTGGTCCGTCTGCGACTGGCATCACGATCAAAGACTTTTCATTTCGCTGATGTCCTCCTTCCAATAGTGGGGTACACAGCCGAAATCATACGATCGGCTGGCTTATTGATGTGTTTAAACTGAACCGGGGACACCCAATCCAGCAGTCGCAGAAGCACTTTACAAACGTGGCTGACGGTATATACGTGCCTGATCCAGGACCTTCAACGTCTTCAACTTTTTCTTGTCTCACCATCTTGTAATGGATTTCGTGGCGCAACGATGTAGTTACACAATTGATAATACAATGGTGATGCCCGTGCAGGCCTGCAGCCCCCACAGAAACGAATATGGTCCATTGTCCACGGATACATGAGTCGAGCACATTAAGCCCACGCGGAAAGGATGGGACTGCGGGTAGGCGTCGAAACAAATAGACCGATTAAGTGGCTGTGGCTATGTGGGTTCTGTCGCGCCATGTATGTTACACTGTTTGAGATAATAAAAGCAATTCTCGCATCACCACGTTGCAGCGAGGAATACACTTCAGCCGCTTACAGGACCAAAACACGCTCAATAGATTGTCTGCCTCGTTCCATGGTCAATCATCTATGCCAATTTGGGAATCTACGTCGTCTGGTTTTGACAGAGGAAAAACAATTGTGATTAAGGAATTGAACTACGTTGATACGGTGCTATTGCGTGGTGTAATACAAGAAATGTGTGGTTGCATATGGATACAGCTCATAATCATAATAGGTAGTCATAATTTGTAAAATAGATAATCATCCATAGGCTTTCCCTTCGCTCTTTGTCTCCATCCCCACATAGGAAAAGACGAAGGGTTCGAGAGCCACCTATTAAACGCGATCTTCTGCTCAGGAGGCGCAACACTACGAACCCTAGCTTCCTTGGCAATTGCAACCCAATTACGGAAGTTTGTCACCTCTCCCAATGCTCCATAACACATCGCAATGCTTTCGACGTGGTAGTCAATGGCCTGGGTTGCGGCCGTGGACGTAGGATCCAAACCGACACACGTGGCATTGGTCTGTGAATGCTTCTGCATCTTCATATCGTCCTCCAGTTGCCTGAGGACCTTGAGCCGGTTCGATTGAAGGTTTTGAAGGCTCTGGCGCTCAATGTGGTATAGCGCGCTCTTATGAGCATTGATAAGAATGTTGTCAGGCAATGTGGGATCCGCACACCACTCCTCGAAGGTAGGCAGATTACAGTATGCTGTATCCTCGCCACCATCTGACTTGGAGCGGCCGGTACTGTCATTGAACTTGGAATGATTCGTCACGTCACCGGCACTTCTTTCGTAAGGCGGTAGCGTGCATTCCTCGCAACAGCAGTCGAAGCCATACACCTCTCGTAACGTTTGCTGACGCATGGAATGGTCACCGGAAAGAGGGATATAGGAGATCGTGATTTCTTCTCCGGGAGCAATGGGCCGTAAGGCAGTGAGAGTGAGAGTCAATGTTGAGGCATCCCAAGACCAAGCAGCATTCGGATTACAGCTGTGATTACACCGGCTTAGAAGGAGGAACAATGCACGATGGGTTGTGATTTCGTGGTGTGGGACGTCGTAGGGAACCTGGAGGCTGATCGCAACCGAATTGGTCTGCATGATGTCTTCATAGAAAGACGGTAACGGAAGTGAATGTCCTTGCGAAGGTTTCGTCCGTGGATAGTCTCGATACGAAGTAACGAGAGAGGTGGCGAGGGCGAAGGCTGACTTCGAGAGTGATTCAAAGATTTCGGTATACATCTCGGCGGGAGGCACAGATAGACCGAGCAGGTAAGGTGTGATGATCGTTGGATGTTCGGTGAGAACGGTACCGCGAGATGGAATTGATGCAGTCGCGAACATCCCGAGTCCTTTCTCCTTTGCATCACGAATTTCGAATGAGGGGGTGGAACGCGATGGGGAAGCAGGCAGCCGAGCAACCAAGTCCACAACAATGCTGTGAACACCATCGTCCAAGAAACAAGCACTTGTGGTAGTTCCGAAGTCAATCATGCAGAGAGTATATGATCGATGCCGCACGTAGGAAGCAAAATCGAAATCCGGATATGCATGGGCAGGATTCCGCCTAATCTGGCTGTTGACATCAACACAGATAGGAGTCGGTGGTCGGCTCGTCGTCTCCATGCCCTCGAGAGAAAGTCGTTCTTGCTTCGGAGGGAACAGGGGAGTCAAAGGGGCGGTGGGTTTTGTGGATGGTTTCATGGGGTTTGTGAAAGGGTTTGTCGTCGCAGGCATGATGAATCGTCGTTTAATAGGAACAGAAAGTATTGAAGACTGGAGCAACAGTTAATGAACGGCAGTGTGGTTCCGTAGTGTGATAAAGCACCGGCCAGCGGTGGCTCAAGTTCTTTTGAAGGCGTCTCGGAGCAAGGCAAAGCAAGGTCGAAGCGTCTAGCCACAAAGTGTCACACGAGCCTTTTAATCAGAAAGTCACCTGGATTCCCTGAGTCGATGAAACGCCTGGAGTGGCTGGGCAAATCGACGCAGCTAGCTTGTGGCCAGCACGCGCCGACGAGATAGCAAGTGGAGTAACTGGAAGTTACTTTTCCTTCATCTCTTTTATGCACGGGTCGTTACCCACACCTGTTGTTAATGACAACAACTGCCTCTAAAGCAGTGAGCGGTTGTAAGGTTCAGAGTGCATGGAAAAGTACTCGTCGTCAGGCGGCGAAGGAGAAAAAACAATCAATTGTGGCTGTGTCACTTTGTCGCGGGCTTGAGTTTATGTTACCAAGGGTCCATCCAGGTCTTCCACGAAATGCTAGTGCTTCCCTGAAACAGGACCCCGTAAAAGATTTCAGTCACTCTTTCTTGTCTGAACAATGGTCTATCAACTATCCATTGTCGGCCTACTTCAATCGTCTGTGCATCGGCACCAAAATGACCTGGTGGAGATACTGAAGACGTTTCATATTGAAGAATCATAATCCCGAAGTTGATGATCCTCAAAGGTGACAAGGCTCTGGTTCAAGGCAGCATCTGTGTTCTTCCTCATCTTCCGCCTTATCTGCGCAGGACGGCGCAGTGATGAGGCCGCTTGCTATTCATAGATGATATTGCAGCCCGGACTCTCCCTTGTTCCGCATGGAGCGATCGATGAACCGGAGATTTGGCTGTGAGAAAAGTGCACCAGTATCGTCGTCATTGATCTCTGCCGAGGAAGACGTAGTGTACCTGTGTAAAGTGATATCACAAATGCTCATGAAGAGGATGGAGCAGGTCACGCCTCGCTGTGCTGGTTGAACAGCAACACACCAAGAAGCTAATGCCTTCAGGGCTCGTCTGGACCCCAAAATACACTCGCCTCCCCAAACCCACGAGGCATAGAAACGAGCCTTTTTATTGTGAAACTTAAAAGGCAGTGATGGGATGGTGTGTGTTCAAAGCGTCATTAATATCGGTTGCATAATCCAAATTTTCATGGAATAGTGACCCTGACACCGGCGCCCATCAGAATGTTATTCAGATAGCGGAGGCGGGGTTCTCTTTGGAAAACGCGGACTTTTTAGAAAAGGGTACTCACGGACAGGATTCGTAGTCACTGCTGGGTCTTAGGGGGCACAAAATTCCCAGCGAGTTTTGGATCGCAATCTAATATCCAGTGACTGGATACAGAGTTTGTGATACTAACAGTTCATCGGAAAAAGGTCACTGAGAATGCCACCCGTTTGCCTCTCACAGGACTCTAGGCTGCAGAGATTCGGTGTTCCACATATTTTCCCCCTTTCCACCCACGTAGCACGTTCAAAGGATTTGTGTTCCGTAAGCTGATATACTCGAGCACAAGTCACGCCATCCGTCGGAAGCCGGAGAGTAAAAGAATGGCCGTATAACGGAACCAACAACAACAGAGGGCGCTGTGAAGGGGGGCTCAACATCGAAGGCCAATATCGTTGGCTCAGTTGCCTCCTCAATGCTGTAGATGGAGGGTAGCAGGAAGTGAGTGAAAAATTCATAGTTCGCCTTCAGATGCGTATACAGAATTGTTCGTCATCATTGTGAGTGATACCTAGGTTTCTTACAACATATACTAGCCTAGGATTTTGTAGCAATATAATACGCTAATACAACTAACAACGACCGGACGAAGACACCGTATGGCTGATATCCGACGGAGGGGCAAACGCTATGTTTGTGTTTATTTCTTCATTTCCGACGGACGAGGTGAACATGAAAATAGACTGGTCCTGGCCGGGGACAGAAACAGGAGAGACGAGATATTCTGACGGTCGGCGAAGAATTTGTAACAGTACTCGGTTACACAAAATGGAATGGAGTACTCTCTGTGGACTAGGCAACAGGGATTAGAGCCAGGTTTGATACATACAAGTCAGACTTACGTCGCAAGCCAATTGGCGAGTGGACCCTGTTTGGCAAGTGAGTGAGCCCAACCGATGTTCTTAGGAACCAGGCTCACCGGCCCAAACACAGGTACAAGTACATTAGCAATGGATACAGCTGAATATTAGGATCAGTAGATGTGACAGTGGAAGTATCTGGCGCACTCAGCAGATAGAGATAGAATAGAAGTCCTATGAATAGCCGTGAGCGTTCAGAAGAGCCCCAATAGCCAGACCACACCATTCTTGTACATCTGTTTGATCCAAGGCGAAGTCGAGTGTCGAACTGCTCTTCATTAGCATCTAATGGTTGGGCTGGCCTCAAGAGACATACGCGAACGATAGCTCTGAATCCCTGTCAGCACTGCAACGGCTTGAGACTCTCATCAGAAGTGATACAACAGGAGAGGCACACTACACATACTAGTTTCTGATAGGACAAGAAGAATGTACGCAATCAGAATGATGGGGCTGGCGTGTCGCAGTGTACAGCCGGGTTTGCTTGGATAAGGTGAGGGCACATCTGCCAATGGTGTGAGGAGGGGCTCAAGAATGGCGAGCTACAATTCTCACATTGGAGAGACCTTATCTCAAAGTAGATTATCACAATTCCGGGTATCACCATCAGCTATCAAAGTCCTTGATTAATGATAGTTGAGGCAGAGTAGGCGTAGATAGGACTCACACTGGTACTACAGCACATGATGCCCAGGATTAACTTGTGCCTCCCCCAGAGTACATAGGTTCGTATAACAATGATTACTAACGAGTTGAATTCAGAAGGCAATCACTCAGTCAACGCGCCAAGTGCAGGACGGACTTTCGGAGATAATGATTCCAGAGACAAGGAACCCTGTCAGTCGATTCAGTGTGAGAGGCATGAATAAAATAATGATATCACACATGTCAGAATGCTATACTGTTTGAGACAGCTCTATCCCTCGTCAATTGGGTAAGCTGCGCACGCAAGGTACAACCTACTTCTGGACCGTGCGCAGACAAAACGCTCACTATAATCGTATTAATAAAGAACAATTCTTTTCTAGGACTGAGACTCACGGTTGAGAGACATGAGCGTATCTACATACGGCAGATACCGATTCAAGATGAAGAGAATCGAACCTCCTTTGAGCGGGTAACTCCAAACACGGGATACCTTAGGGTGTATGAAGTCAGTTCATCTTTCAGTCGGATATTCCGTGTGCACAAGTGGTCATATATCTTAAAGTCCCCTATCAATGCGATAGTTCCTCTCCGTTAAATATACGTACCAGCAACGTTGTGCAGGCGACTAGTGTGCTTGGGACAAGCCTCAACTCGGCCAGCTGCTAGCCCAAGAGGAAAGGCATATATTAAACCGCAAGCTTTCGTGGATGGAAAAAAATTGGCGACACACCCTTAGTTCCGTCATCCTGCCCACAATGCAGGTTTAGCAAAAAAAAAGCTCTTCAACGGCAAGATATAACGACGGGGTACAGCCAAACGGAAGCCAACCGCTAAGGAGTCCTTTACTCTGCTGACCTGAATAATGACCCATTCAATAAAGTGCACAAACCTACCAGCGGCAGTAACCAAGGACAGAATGAGACAATGGGGAAAGAGCGAAAGCCTGGATCGCTGTTTATCTATTCCAGACCTCAGCGGGTTGATAAGGTTAGCCGCTGGGGAGGGGCATCAGTAACAGGCACACAACGGACTCATTAGCAACCCGTTTATTCGGGAACTATGCTCCCTTCAGATGACAAGGTACTAAGTGAGTTACACTTCTGAGCAGTCATGTATATGGGAAATACCCGAAAGAAAAGCCCTATGTCCTTGACTCTTGCAAAAATATAACTTGATCTGGGGACTCACCCATGAACGGCGGTTGGCTTAAAGGTTTCTGGGGTATGAATTAAAATCGAGACCAGGGAAGGACATAGGCCTGGGGAGTTCATTTGATGCCGAGCGGCGGTGTGCTCGCTACCAGTGATGTCTATTAATAAATGCACCAAAAGATGCTTATCCTAACCAGACAAGGACAGGAAACCGAGCCCCTAGCGCTGACCAGCGTCATGAACATTGAACATGATTTCTAAGAGCTTCCAGCTAGCCATCCCCACCAGTAAACATAGGCGTTGGTTACTAAGACTCACCATTATGCCGTGAACTCGACTCCTGTTGAACTTCATTTCCAGCTGCCATGATTCTCCAAATGGAGGCTCTACCTTCACTTAGCCAGATACACAACTCCCTCCGTCCTAAGTTAGCTGACAAGAATTTTATTCGTTATGAGACATGTTTGATCGGGGTTCCAGCCTTGCCGAAGTTCCAACTTTAAGTGAAGTATGATGGATCACCAGTCACACGTGGCATTAAACTGCACTTAAGTTCTTCAATGAATACATTTCAAGTAGTGTTGTTAACAGTCAGGTTCAGTCAGGTTCAGTTCAGTCCCTGCTGGTTCCCACCCTGTCAGACCAAACCAAAATTCCTTGATCTGGTCCTGAACTGAGGAACTGGCCTAACCGGATATATTAGGGAATATAGTATGTAATCAACAGGGATCATCAACTCCCATATCTGAGTCTCCTGTGTCGTCATTACTGTCATATACAGTAGTTAAAATGTCAAGAAATAGCTCCAAATCATCAGGACACTGTGAAAGCTGCTGTTCCTGCTCCTCCAAATCCCAGTAGTGAAGTTCAAGTCACCACCATGTTTTACCAAAAACTTGAGCATCTGGAGTGCCTCCATGAGGTCAGAGGTAATGTGATTGCAATGTGAAGTGAGAGTCTCCTTGGCCAATGAAAATACATGCTTGCATGGTATAGCAGATCCTTGGATAGGAAGTAAATCTATCACAAGCAAAAATATTGTGGGATATTATAGTTGATTTTCCTGTGCCAAACAGCAGTATGAATTCAAAGGATGTATAAATGAAGGTTATTAACACACCTGCCAGAACTTGATGGGATCTACATCAGGAAAAAGTTTCCTGACTTAATTGTGACTTCTGTGACTTGATGCCTTGATCAAGGCAATTTCAAGTCACATTTCCTCAAGTCACCCAAGGCAGGTGACCGTCTTGGATGATGACTTAATGTTTTCCTTCGGATGATCATTTATATTTGTTTTCATGTATTTAATCAATCTTATACTTTAAAAAGTTCCTTAAGTGTGACTTAAAATGGTCTTGTCGACCTTTGTGTCTTGGGTGCCTTGCGAATAAGTGTGAGAAATCGTGACCAAGGCATGTGATGACCCAAGACCGGCAAGTCACATACCCTTTTGCTGATGTATTTGAACTTATCCATCAAGAAAGTATGTATCAATTTCAGCATCCAAACTTTTCAATCTACTTACAGGAGCAGGCATGACATCACTGGAAATCTCATCAGCCTACTCCATACCTACATTATCTAATAGTAATGATAAAGGAATATAATAATTTTTAGACTTTGGTATTTAAAGACCAGCATTTGTATGGTATTTTTTCAACTACAGCTCCTGTTGGTGTCTGTAGATGACAAAGCAAAGAATTGACATATACATGCTGATAGAAAAGTTACTGCATGCTAATAATATTATCTGGTTGGTTCTTAGTGAACCACTGGAGCTTTCTTGCTAGATTTCCTACTATACTATGCAAGTTAGATATGATCTTACAGTCAAAATAAATGAGGTATACAAATTGCAAGAGTGTTAGCATTAACCAGTAATGCCTGATCATGGTAGTTCTGCAACTTCTCAAGTCCTTGATCTATTATAGTGGTATAGTGAGGCATAGATAACTAGAATTTTTCCTATTGTTGTATCATTTTGAAAAATGATAGCAAGGTATGGGAAAGTGTTGGCATACTTTCCAAAGATAATTTCTGTTGGAACACATATGGAACCTAAGTCAAAAATATGAGAACCAGTTGGAAGAATTAAAAAAGAACTTTATCTTTAAGATCTTAGAATAGGTCTCAAAGACTTCCTAGTCTTCTGCAGAAAGCTTATGTCACAACAAATCTTTATTTTGTGAAAGATAGGTATCAATAGCTTATTCAAGCAGATTATATAAGCTATTTCTGACTTCAGGGAATCAAAGGCTTACTTGTTATTGCTGAAGAGATTGCTCTATCATGAGATGAGTTGATAACCAGTAAGTGGCAATATTACAGAGATTAGTTGGAGTTGTCTCATGTTGAGCTTTTTTTGAACTTGCTTGAATCCTTCATGGTGATAGAATGATGAACATATCTAGTAGATCTTCAATCAGTTGTCCTGAGATAATGACATCATGATCCTACCTATATTGCAGATTACACATTAGAAAAGTATAATGACATCAACACCTTATGATTGTAGTGTCATAGGAGGTATATTATAGTTTGTAGAAGTATCTGAAGCATAATTGTTACAGACTTCACTTTGTGCCCATTAAGCTCTCAGAGCCTTGGGTACAACCCAGGTTCCATGGATCCTATTCAGTTTAACCTCTTTTCCATCTCTGTTGGACATCTTCCCTCTAGAAATACTATTCTTCATACCATCCCCTTCATCATTCTTTTCCATCAGAATTCCTATCTGAGTATCATTTCCCCTTTCTGTTTATCTATGGATATTCCTCTTTCCCTTGATTATCATTTGCCTATCTAGGTCTTAACCACTTATCTGATGTTTCACCTCCACCCTTGTCTGATCAGGTGACTGGACACCATGCAGATAGGCTTCCTACCCTCATGCACACCATCATAGATATCAACTCACATATGACTTAGGTTCTCCTTTGAGTAGTTAAGAATGCTAATACCTAGTTACTGCTCTCCAGACTTTATCCTGACTGACAGTATATAAGTAAGATTACAGCTATCTGTAGTAGTCAGTCAGAATATCAACTTAGATCTCTCTCCTCCCTCCTGCCTGTCTGCTACAAGTCCACCCTTTGGTCCAGACTTGTCCTGTCTCTGTCTGATCTCCATCTATCTGTCTGCTTGAGTCTGTAGTTGGTCAAGTAAGGCCATTCACAGTACTAGAGGGATGCAACACATAAGTTGAAGCCAAGGCCTCATACTCCTGGTCTGCAAACATCTGACTCTGTCCACTCACAGTCTGCCCCTACATCAGAGTTAGTTCTTAACAATAATCCATGTTGAGAATAGCCTAGATGGCAAGATTAACAATGGAAGGAAAGTATCTAGTAAAATATCACATTGGATAAGTAGCTGCATATTCAAATGGTTATTCACTGTACCATACATGCTCCTCCTGAGCTGAAAACTCAATACCATGTGCATTGAGATGCTCTTCTATACATTCAACCATTATATCATTATTACTGGTATTATCAAGGATTATCTAGCTGATCTATTGAGATATGGAGTCATATGATTTCATAGCATAGTAATACTCATGTTCACATATCTTTTCAGTAACTTCCAGCTAGTCTAACATATATAAAAAGACTGTACTCAAGTGTTTATCAGTATGGCAATATGGGACATTGTTAAGGTAGCAGACTCTGGACAGGGGCAGACTGTGAACAGACAGAGGTGGACATTCACAGACCAAAGGTAGGTGAGGCCTTGGCTTCAACTTATGTATTGTGCCCCTCGGGAACTGTAGCGGCCTCACTTGGCCAATCTACAAGCTTGTTGGATGGAAGTGGATGGGGTTGGACAAAGACAGGACAGTCCTGGATGGAGATGGGACTGCAGTGAGCAAGAGAGCAGAGGAGAGAGTCCTAAGTTGATATTCTGACTGCCAAACTACAGTGGAGGTAGTCTACTTATATACTAGTAGTCAGGATAGAGTCCAGGGATAGGTAGTCAAGTAACTAGTAATTTGAAAGTACTTGAAGGAATAATCAGAAACAGGTGAGAGCTGAAACTATGGTAAAACTACAGTGAATTTCAAAGTGAGGAGTATCCGTAGGGCATCTGGACAACCAGGGATAGCGAAACAATCAAAATAGTGGAAGGTCTGGGTTTGGAAAGGAATGATTATTGATAAGACAGGGGGATGAAACGTGCATGAAGGAATTGGTTATTGGGCTCTCAGTAGAGACTGGGCAGAGGGGTAGTCTGGAGGAATGAGCTCGCGAGGGGTGTCTGATTGGATCGGGGGGTGAACTGGTCTGGGCCCACCAAAGATGCCTTGTAACCAGGGCTTGAAAGCTTAACAGACAAGAAATGAGGTCCATAACAGACATAAAAAAAATCCTACTAGGTCTGCACAGAGGCAAAGAGCATACTGTGTACTATAAGCTGTGTTTTGTAGCTGTATTTCAATCTAGTATATTGTAATAGCCATATACAGGGTCACTCCACAACTCAGCAGGAAATAAGAATCTCCTAATGGATTTCTACCAGATAATATATGCATAATACTTTAAAAACTAGTAGTAAGAACCCATACCTTAGCCTTCTCCTTCAAGCTCTTAAGATATCTCTTCCAAGAATGCATTACCTTGTTATAGAGTATATGCTGTAATAATATGTCACTATTTCAGAGATCCTTTCATAGTATTAGGAATATCAAACAGAGCTTGGGATTCTCAAGAACACTAAGGGACTTATCAAGAAGTACTTGGATGAGCTATAATAACTCTACTTTAAAGATATAACCTACTTACCTGATCATCAAAAACAATCTACTCAATAAGACTTTCTAAAAAGGCTTTGGAGGAATACTTTTTCATCACAACTTGAAGGGCATCTAAGTGGTAATGCCCTTCAGTAGTATTCAATGTTCCACTTAGTTGATATATTTGCTAGTAGTTACTAATTAGCTTCTGAAGAGTCTTGTTCCATGAAGAAACTGTAATCCCTATTTGCAGGTAAGATAGGTGACAAGCAAAAGCAACTAAGGAAATGTGACAAAACATGACAATCTCTTGATAAAATCTATTGTAAAGGTTATAATGCATTTCCACATTGCCTAATCAAGAAAGCATTATCTATATTTTGTAGATAATCTATTCCCTCACAATAAATAGGTTCCCATCAGACCCTTTTTTCAAGTAGTTGATGAGCCTTTACAGTTTGAAAGGTTGAGATACCATGAGAAATATAGAGACACATCAAGGACGCATTCAGGGCACATACTCTACATTAAAGCCTCAAAATCTTCAATACTCTATTCACTTCATCAAAAAAAAAATGCCAAAGAGAAAGAGACAATGGCAAAAAACAAATCTCAGGATATATGCACAAAAGCAGCTAAGACTAAGGACCTGAGGCACAATATGCTCACATCACTTGATGCTGTGCTGCTTGTCACAATTCGACAGTGACTTCAAGTTGATTTTTTCATCATCAGGTAACAAACAGATGATAAATCCCCTTAGCTTTTCCAATCATTCACACTGATTTATTGATGCATACTCAAAGGGCCTCAATAGCAAGCAGCTTTCCTGGGCAAATAAAAAATATCAAGGCCATTGGATGCTCCCAGAGACAATCTTGGAGGAGTTTGATGCATTACATCCCTGAAGTATGAAAATATGATGTATCTGAGATATTTTGAACTACATATTGCTTCACAAATTAATGAAAATTGAGTCCCCTCTTTTGTTGAGGGGGATTCAGCCAGTGGCCCCACCATGATTCATTAGGCCTGTCAAATGTCCAACACTATCAGTCACACCTGTGACTGCTTAGTGAGCATAGCTGCTTTTGCTTGTTGCCTACCTTATGCTGAGTACCACTCCTTGAAATAGCTTGTATAAAAGTGCCATTAAATTGTTGTAGTACTAGTCCTCTTTTCCTATATCAAAATCTTGACACCTTTTATATTTTTGCACTTTTTTCTGATATTATACATGAGTTGGATGTATAAATACTTGATCTGACAGAAATAGCCTATGTACTTGCAAACTTTACATACTCATCATTCATTATTGTGTCCTTGCACAAATAGCCATAAGTCTTTTGCTTCACATATCTGTTTTGAGGCATCATTGGCTGAGTCTGAACTGAACTCTGGCAATAGGCTGTCCTGGTATGTAGTCATAGTAGTCTTATATTAAGAAGTTAGTTAGATTGCTAGTAGTTTGAGCTCAGAGTCATTGGAGTCATCAAGAGTCAGTGGCTCAAGATTGTTGGCTAGATCAAGGATGGATGTATAAAATGGAGATGTGACAACTTGTGTAGAAGTAATTAGAGACCAGGAAATGAACGGATTTTCCTCTTGAAGATCAATATTAGCTGGGAGGATATATGTATCACTTAATGGTAGTAGTGGTGAAGATTGGGCTAGAGTATCATCTGGTACATTGAGAGTCTTGAGAGAATAGTTGATCTCTTAGGAATACTTGACCAGATACTCATATAACTAGTTTTGAATACTATCTTACTAGCTCAATAATGTGAATGGATTTCTTCTGACCATAGCCACCTCTCTTCTTAGGTGTTGGAGAAGGTAGGTCTATATAATGTTCAGTAACTAGAATATATTTTCAAGGATTGAATCATCACTTACCTGAACAAGCAGGATTGCTGTTGAAAACTAAGGTCAAAGTACTGCCAGGCATAGCAGCATATTTTGTTCTGAACTGAGTGAGTCCTGAGTATGCTCCAATACAGCAATATCTGAATCACAAAGTGTTGAAGGATGTGACGAAATGCACTCATTTGAGTACAAAGTATATTAGTAGACACCAAGTTTCATGCCTCTAGCCTAGATTGATATAATATGTACAAACAGACCCTAATTCCTACTATGTCAAGGAGACTTGACACCAGCATTGATTCAAGCCAATACAAATCACACTACTATTATCAATGTGTGTACAAATCAGTATAAGAGTCTCAATTCATTCAACATTGATCAGTATACACTGGTATTGTCTGAATATTGAGTTCTAACACAAAGTGCAGTAGTGGTGTTGGTATGGAGATGATAAAAGCTAGCCAGATGCTTGGTCAGTTAACAGAGTGTGTCTATGATGAAGGATGGACAGTTACAGTTGTATTGGCACAGCAAACCATTATCTTTCAAAAGCTTACCTAGTTGTTAGGACTATAGACTGCTGCATGGGTCTGGCTTGGTCCTAGCACTGGTCCAGTTCAGTGGGTCCTTGGTTTCCTGAGCTGAACCTTTACAACACTAATTCTAGGATACACCAATGTGGAAACTTCTCTAAAAAAAAAAAGCTCAAGTTCACTCTGAATGGGTCATCCCTGCTATCTCAGCTGAGATTTGTATTGTGCTCTCAAAAGGCTTGCTACTTAGTTACTTGTAGTCTCCACTGCTAACTCAGGCTTAACACAGTTCTATTATGCATATGATATAGGCAACCTCCAAGATGAATTTGCTTGTCTTGAATAAATGAAAACAGCAAGTGAGGTAATCTTGGTGGCCAGACCAGAAAACCAAGGTAAGCTTTATGATAGACCTTCATGTATGGCTGTACTAGTACCAGCCTTCTCAAGGCTCATTATCCAAAATACTAATACTTGCAATCATCATTTTTGTCAGTTTCAGTAGCCTCCATACATTATTAGGACCAAGCATGGTCTTGAACAGAACATTGATTCTTTGCCTTCTACTACCATCACAGCCTGCTCAAGTCCTGAGCCAGTTTCACACCATCCCACCAAATCCAACTGAAAATGAGTTTCAAGGGCCTTATAACAAATTTCTGAATACCTTGTTCCCAGCCAATGGTGATTTCATGGTCACTCCACAATATCTCCCCAACCCCAGGACTTCATTGTCATATTTGAGGTCCTTCTGGTAGCCAGACCAGTTGTGATCCTCTAGCTGAAGCTGCCTAGCCACTGCAACTTTCTATCTAAATGTCAGGCCATGGATGGTCAGATTAGAGTTTACATGACTGATCTAGTTGGTGAGTGTCCCCAGTTCCTGCATTGCTGACCCTCTAACCTGCTCATCCACAGCAACCTGTCCGCTTGGAAAGATCTATGCTTTTATAGCCTTGATACAAGACATGACAATGCAGAAGTCATGCCTGCCACCATCCTGCCCCATATTGCGAGGATAAATGATACTGCACTTGCAACTTGCTGGAACTACGAGATCCTGAAAACTACAGAAGAGGAGTGATTTCATGAGATGGTGAAAGAAATCCCAGCTGGGTGTGCGCCTCTTGTGTAATGGGTAATTCACCTTTGGGTGTGTAAGGGTTACCCCTGCCCACTGACATTCGAAATGGTTGATTCCTTCTTTGCTGACCGGTTCTGGCGGACAATTATGTATCAGCATGTGAACTACAGATAATCTACAAATTCCTCTTCTTACTGAAGCTTTGTCACTAAGACCCGTCTCCTACGCCAACACCGCGAGTAGCTTGATCTTGTTGACTACGAGAAAGCACATGTCACGATGAACTTCTTTCTGATGAAGTGAAAGACATACTCGAGATGCCCCAGTCAATGATCATCGCGAGCGCGGCAAGAACAGTTCCACCCGTTGCAATCAAGGGGTCAAGCAGGAAGACTTGATCAACCTGGGGAGAGGACGGAAGCTTAGAGTAATCTGTGGTACCGGGCATGAGTTGTCGCATATATTTCCCGCAGTCTTCTTGGCATTGCTCAGTGTTGGCTACAACTCTCGCCACATCCCTTTTTTCGATTTCTCTACCACCTTGAACGTTACCATAAACTCGATTATCATCGGATATTAATTTGGTCTCCGCGTCCCACGTTTCTTTGTGACACTCTGTGGTGTTGTCCACCATTGTACCTTGTTCCAGTACCACATGTAGCATCTTAAGCAATGAAAAAAGGTGAGATTGTGTCTTTGGGCCTTGCCACTGGTACGTACTCCAGCCGGCATCGGTCTAATTTAATAACATCCGCCACGAAATGTGTTTGAGGATTCATAAGCGAATACCTACGTATTTTTTGCTCTGTTGGAATCGGTAATATCTAGCGGATGATTCTTCCTTTTCTCCTCAAACAAACAGTCCTGGGTTTCCTTTGTAGAGCAATCTACCTCGGGTACCCGTTCGCGTTCTGATACCCCCAAGCCGAACGCCTTCCACCAATTCCTCCGGGAGGACGCTTCAGCTCGGCAGGCAGTGTGTGCCATCAAGAGACGTACTTGCTGTACATAAGCGTGCCGATCACATCATTTCCAACTTGTTCCCACACAGCCACATTAGTGATCGGAGTGGTCGGGTTGATTTCCAAGCGGGGACAATGCGTCATCCACCAGTGACAGAACCCAGAACCTACACAAAATTCTCAGTCATTAAGGGGGGGACATGTTTCTCCCTCTCGCTTCTCTTCTATCTCTATCATAATTTTCTAGATTGAAGCTTCTAGTCGCACAGCGACTGGTTGAAAGCCGCACCACTTCGTTTGTTTTGGAGGTGGATTGTGGATGTTACGCTCTTGTGCTTTGGCATGCCGAAGTTCTTCGGTCGTGGGATTGGGTGTTACGTCGGCCGTTGGGTTGGGATTGGGATTGCGGGAGGGTGTGGGTGTGCGGGTGGGTGGTGAGGTGTTGCAGACGGGGCGGCTAGTTGGGAGGAGGAGATGGTTGCGCGAGTTCTCAACGTCACCGCCTAGCCGTATAGGTCAACCCTCGAGATTACAAAAGTTTGGGAAACGGGTGGGATATGTCACGCTTGGCCTTGGGACGGTCTATGTTGTGGACAAATATTATAATGCCTCTGCTATTCTGAGGAACCTGCGGACGCTTTGGACGGTGCGTTGTCCCCCGTTTCTGGGTTGCGGTTTGGAGACTGATGGATTTGGATTTGTCCTGCGCAGTGTGCTGCAATAACGCTTGATTATAAATTCAATTTCACGCCGGAGAAGAGCGATCAGATTCCAGAGTTGCATGAACGCGTCGCGCAGAGGGTGTATGACCTCCTCACTTCTAACGGTGGTTTATACATCAAAATCGGGTTCGTTGCGTACCGCTCATTATCTATATCGCTCTACTTACATTGGTTTTTTTACCAAATTAGCCAGGCAATAGGCGCAAATGCTGCCCTCCTCCCTAAACCCATGCAAATCAAATTTGCATCCCTCTTCGACAACGCACCACAGGTGCCTTACAGTACTATCCGTGACGTGTTTATACGTGAACTCGGACGACCGCCAGATGGGCCGGATGGCGTTTTTGAAATATTTGAAGAGAAAGCTGTCGCGAGTGCGAGCATTGCGCAGGTGCATAGAGCGAAGCTATGGGGAAAAGACGAGTGGGTTGCGGTAAAGGTGCAGAAACCAGAGGTGGGGAAACAACTGGAGTGGGATCTTGGAGCATACAGGGTCGTGATGTGGATGTTTGAGAATTGGGCATTTGATTTGCCGGTTTATTTCGCCGTTGGTGAGTTTACTGTTAACATTGATGGTGTGAGACGTGCAGTGGCAGTGATTGATATTGTGGGTAGATTTCGTTTCGGATCATCTTAGGCAGGAATTGGATTTTGAAAGAGAGGCGGAGAATGCGAGGAAGACGGCGGTTTTTGTGGAGAGTGAGCCGAGGTTGAGAGGGAAAGTGTATATCCCCAAGGTCTACCCGGAATTCACGACAAAGAGGGTTATGACGGCCGAATGGATTGATGGTGTGCGGTTGAGTGATAGGAAAGGGATTAGGAGGTTGGTTGGAGAGAAAGAGCTCACCTTGAACGTTGCGAAGCAGTTCCCTGTTTCTCCCTTGCCACCAATAGAGGCTGCTGCTACTTCACCACCATCATTCGTGGAATCACAACCGGCAACGACATTCCATTACCCACCAAAGCCGCTAAAAGGAGGCACGAAGGGGATAATGCAGATTATGGTCGAGTTGTTCTCGGCACAGATGTTTGAATGGGGTTGGGTGCACTGTGATCCACATCCGGGGAATGTGCTCATTCGGCCGTCACCTTCGAATCCGGTGCAGTTGCAACTAGTGCTGCTTGACCATGGATTGTATGTGAAAGTTCCAGAGGACTTCCGGAAGGAGTGGGTGAGGCTTTGGAGGGGGATGCTTTCGGGAGATTTTGCGGAGGTAGAAGGGGTGACGAAGAGCTGGGGCATTGGGATGCCGGATCTGATGGCGAGTTTTACGCTGATGAAGCCGGTTGTTTTGAGACGGAATAGGAAGAGGAAGGAGAAGAAGCAGGGTGAGGTCGAGAAGGAGAGGAGACCGTTAACCCAGTATGAGAAGAGTGTGAAGATGAAGGAGAAGTTGAGGGGCTTTTTGGAGGATACGGATCGGATGCCGAAAGTACTTATATTTTTGACACGGAATATGCGGATGGTCCAAGGTGAGATATTTACTCTGAATGCTTGTTCTTGTGTTGGATGCTGAGTTCGTGTTATGTGATTGTAGGAAACAACCAGTCCCTTGGATCTCCGGTGAATCGAATCAAGATAACGGGTTACTGGGCCTCTCGGTCGCAGATTCGGAATCCGAACCTTACGTTGCGCGAACGGTGTAAAGAATGGTGGCGGGATATCGTGTTCCGGGCTGTGATGTTCTCTCTAGACCTTACGTTCTGGAAGACCCAAATTGTGAGTTGGCTTTGGGACATAAAGGCTCGCATATTTGGTGGGGATGATGGTCGGCGGAAGAAGAATTTTGAAGAGGAGTTAGAGAGGAATATGCGCGATTTCGCGCGTGAGGGACTGGGGATTGAGGTTGGTGAGGGTGTCTTTGCCGGATAGGCAGGCCAATTGCATGTGCTCTATAGACTCGTATTCTACTGCACTATTAATAACTGGGAATGGGGGTGTATTCCCAGATGAGGAATCTGGTTCCTCATCACAGGATAAGTTGACGCAGCGTAATGTTAATGAGAACCCCTCACTTCTGACGTGTATAGGCACAATGTCACTATGTAGCTTGGGGGACTCAGTCCTCCCTTTCTTCACTTTCTTTCGCTCGTCCCCCATCCTCGCTCTCTCAAAGAATTTTTCGCTTGCTCTCTCGCACTCTCGCTCGCTGTTTTTCATGATGACCGACACTAACGGTCCCTCGACTCATAACCCTACCCCGGCACCTACCGGAGGCGGCTCCAGTACTAATCCTGCTGATCCTCACGGTTCTCCCGCACCGCAACCGACGAATCCAGATTCCCCTGCCAGACAACCTCCGCGTGCCCGAAAGACTCACCTCCCGGGTTTAATCTCCCAACTTAAAAATCTCTCCTTACGTTCGAAGCTCGACCTTAATGCTAATATTGAGACCAGGAACAGGGCACGAGAACTTAACAGGCTCGAGAGATCTCGTAATCCGGCTGCTAACCAGCCGGCTGATTCGGATGATGAGTCCGTTATCACCATCTCAGAGGAAGAATGGTCACGTCTCCTCGACCCTACATCCTTCGAGTCCTACTCCGCCTCACTTCCAGTTTTTATCAGAGACGAACTGGCCCAAAAGCGGAAGCGTGCGAAGGAAGCTGATACTATTCCGGGTAAGGACAACCCTGATTCACACAAGGACAAACGCCGCTGCATCAATGGGTCCATCCTCAAAGGTCTTGCCCTGGACCCCCTCTCTGACCACCCCATTCCTGCCATTTATTATGACACCGCCAACCTCGGCATTGACCTTCCCCTCCACTTTTTCGAATCCTCCGCTCTCGTATGGTGCCTCCATCATGCATCCGAAATACGTACGATGGGTTCCAAACCTGTCACAGGCACGAAGGGTGATGAGTCACGTGTCCTGGTTGTTGCGTGGCTCTCCGAGAGGCTTGGCTCGAACGAGGAGCGTGAGGACTTCACCTTCTCAAGGTGGATTAATGCCAGCAATGGCTACTACCGTTTCCAACAAACACGTGACGTGGAGGGAGAAGATGGTGCGTGGGCCACAGCGTGGTTCACCCACTTTCGTTTCTTCGTAAACAAGCCAGATGCTGAGAAGACTTTTCCGTTCTGGAAGGAGCCTGAACGCGAGTTTAGGGCCAGCATGGCATTGGGCCTTTCTTCCTACAATATTAATGAATATCAACAGGTCTTTCGTTTTGCGCAGAACAGCTACAGGGCCCTTGGTGCCTCATCCTCCTCTACCTCCTCGCCCTCTAACCCCTCTCCTTCCTCCTCGAAGAACCCAAATTCTTCCAACCGTCGCACGTCCGAGAACCGGTCCTTTCAGACCTCCTCATCGAAAACCCCGCAGCCCATCTGCATCATCTGCTTGGGGCCCCACAATGCCTTTCAACACCTGCACCAGCACCTTCCCGACAACTTCGCTGATGGCAGGTCAACCTGGGCTAGAACAAACAATGGCAGGGTCTCCTCCCCAACAGGTGACAAGATCTGTGTCAGATTCAACACACTCACCATCAAGGACATCGCTGCAGGGAAGACCTGTACAACCGAACACCCCGACCGGGTCCATGTCTGCACCCTCTGCAGCGCTTCCGACCATGGCGCCTTCCTCTGGAAGTGCTGCCGCCGTCCCAATTCCAATTGAGGATTTTCTCCTCACAGCTCAACCACCCAGGCTTTCCTACCCCCATCTCCGCTCTTCCATCATTCCCCACCCCCCTTTCAACCCCTCTCTACACTCCCGTCATGACCTCTTCAACAAAATTGTCTGCCCTTATAATGTAGATGCCTTCGAGCTCATGCTCACGAAACACTCTCTCTCTGCGGCTTATCCTGACTTGATCAACAATCTTCGCCTCGGTTTCCCTCTTGGGGAGATGGGGACTCTCTCTGATACACGCATTCTTGACAACATCATCCCCTCACCTGACCATTGGCCCCTTATTGACAAATACCTTCTTGACGAGGTCGCGTCGGGAAGGATGGATGGTCCTTTCTCCCATTCCGAGGTTGAGTCTATTCTTCGAGGCCCCTTTCAAGCCTCCCCCCTTCTTATTGTCTCCCAGCCCCAAGTTCCGGGTGAACCCAATAAAATTCGCATCTGCCGTCACCTCTCCAAATCCAAAAAAGCCTCCGCTCGTGATGGCCCCATCCCATCTGTAAATTCCTTCATCCACAAGGATTCCTTTCCTACACGCTTTGACACTGCCATTCGGGTTGCTGAGGCCGTGAGTCTTCTCACTGCCCTCTCACTCTTCTGTTCTCATATCTCATACCCTATCTAGCTCTCACTTGCCCCCCTGGGCACACAAGCCTGTACATTCGACATTGCAAAATTCCATCGCATGTGTCCAGTCTCCCCACATCACAAGCACTGGCTTGTTGTTCAGGGGTGTAAGGATGAATTTTTCATTGACCATGTCCACCCTTTCGGCGCCGCCTCCGCAAGTAGTAATGCGGGGATGATCGCAAATGCTCTTGTTGACATCTGGAGAGCCGAAGGGGCAGATCCAACCTTCAAATATGAGGATGATATCACCCAGATGCGTATACCGATCCCTGATGGCCCCGTCCTTGATGGAGCCTTCAGATATGCCCATGATCACAAAGGCGTCCTGGACCTGGTCTCCTCCCTCTCCGTCCCTTGGCACCATGAAAAGGGCACCCTTTTCTATTCACACAACTTCATCTTCATTGGCCTTCAATGGGACACTCGCCTCAAATCAGTTTCACTTTTGGAACACAAGCGCCTCAAATTCCTCGCCCGTGCTGAGTCTTTTCTCAGGGCTTTCTCCTCGGGGCGCTGCAAACTGCAAGACGTCGAAAGCCTTCATGGCTCTTTCTGCTATATTGCTTTTGTATACCTCGAGGGCCGCTCCCACCTCTCCTCTCTATCGAACTTCGCTGCGTCTTTCAGGGGTGACACTTATATGGGCCGTTTTCCCCCTCCTTCAGTCCTCTCTGATGTACGATGGTGGCTCCAGACTCTCAAGGAGGACAACTTCTCTCGGCCACTTATTCCCCTGGGACCCTTGCTTGATTTGGGTCTCTACGTTGATGCCAGCACTTCATGGGGCATTGGCATCATTGTCTATGACTCCTGGATGGCCTTTTGCCTCCTTGATGGATGGAACTCTTCTGATAAGAAGCGCGACATTCCCAAGGGTATTGGGTGGCTGGAGACTGTAGCAGTTGAGCTTCTGGCTTACGTCCTCCACTCCCTAGGCTTCTCCCGATGCAGGATCCTCATCCACTCTGACAACATGGGAGTAGTAGGGGCTTTGACTAAAGGCCGAAGCCCAAATTACCACATTAATCTTTCCATCTGTCGCACATTCTCAATTCTGATTCCGAATCTCATCTCACCTTCTCTCGAGTACATAGAATCTTCCATAAATCCTGCTGATCCCATCTCACATGGGCAATTCCCATCTTCTTCACGCATTCCTCTTAAATTTGCCATGCCTACGGAGCTCTCTTCTGCCTTAGCCTACACTTTCTGACTGCTTGCCATGAGCTTTCCCCTATATCGTCGTTCTCGCTCATCCCTGAGATACTCTCCTTATGTGTCAGTTATAAGCCTTGTCATATACATTCTGACCCTAATACATATCTTGTGGTCCACACGCAGCTCGTCCAGGCCTCAGGACCCTCCTCGAGAGGAGGCTTCTAACTTTCCAAGCCCACCTTCAGAGGTTGCTGCTAGAGGACGCTACCTTCCCTGTTCCCTCTACCTCGCACCTCCTCTTACTCGTGCTTCATCCCTACCTCCTCGACCTCCCCCATCCCAGGCTCCATCTGTTTCTCTGGCTACAAGGCCAGTTTCTCCACCTTGTCACTCTATCAACCCCTCCCGCAGTTCGTCTCTCCCAAGGAGGCTCTACCAGAACTCACGCTTTGGTTCCTGCCTCGAGGCTCCCCCTTCTGGGACCATGGCAAAACCCTCTCTTGGGTCAAGACGACCTCCACCTATCACCTCTAGCCCCTTCCGACCTCCTGTCTCAGCAGACTCTCGTATACTCACCTGGTCTTCACCATTTGCGGAGAGGACTAGGCAGAAGGACCTACTCTCCCTTCCTTCCCATCTTGTTGCGAGATCCCACACATTTGTGGTCAGGGCTCTCGCTGTTAATACGCGTATGGTGTATGCTGCTGGCCTCCTCCGGTTCACACAATTCTGTGACTACTGGGGAATTGACGAAGAAGCCCGTATGCCTGCTTCCCCAACACTTATCACTGCCTTCATCTCTTCCTGTGGGGGTGCATATAGCGGCTCCACCATCAACTCTTGGCTCTCAGGCCTGCGTATTTGGCACATTGTCAATCAAGCACCATGGTTAGGCGACAATGAACGCGTCTCCCTTGCCCGCTCTGCCGCCTCTAACTTCGGCAGCAAATTTAAGCATCCTCCTCGTGCCCCTGTCTCTATCGAGCACCTGCGTCATCTTCGGTTACACTTGGACTTGTCAGTTCCTCGAGATGCAGCAGTTTGGGCCACTGCCACTGTCACTTTCTTTGGCTGCCATCGCCTGGGGGAAACCACAGTCTCCTCCCAGTCAAGCCTTTCCTCTGGCCATCACTGCACACGCCTTACCCCCGTTTTCTTCAAAGATCTCCCGTCGGGCTCCTCTGCCAGCTTTCACATTCCCTGGACCAAGACCACGAAATCCAATGGTGCCAGCGTCATTGTCACTTCCTGTGAAGACCTCTTCTGCCCAGTCTCTGCCCTTCAGAACCATCTCAAAGTAAACTCGGATGCCCCATCCTCTCTATCACTCTTTGGTTTTCGAGACTCCCCCAATACTTGGAAGCACATGTTCAAGGGCGACTTCCTTAGCATTGTTACTTCCATCTGGCGCTCTCATTCTCCAGACCTAGATAGGATTTCGGGGCACAGTTTCCGCATTGGTGGGGCCGTCTGCCTTCTCCTCGCGGGCGTTGCCCCCGAAGTGGTGGCAGCCACGGGTGGCTGGACCTCGCTGGCTTTTCTCCTCTACTGGCGTCGCCTGGAGGAGCTGATTCCTCTCAGTACTTCCTTAGCCTACCTCCGTTCACGTGCCTCCGATATCTCATCAGTCATGGACGAGTTTCGTATCCGCTCAGGTATCCCTGTCATTACCTAGCCTCTTTGTACTCATGTCTTCGATACATTCTTCTTGACAATCTGATTCGCTGACGACTAGCTCTATTACAATCTTAACTTTTTCAACATATGGCCCTCCTCTCCCACGGAGTGAAACTCCTCCCGGCAGACCCGTCTGCCAGTCCTTGGGCTGCCAACCGGCTTTTTGGTGAGTTTCACTCCTCTTGGCAACAGCCACTTGGCACCCACTTGGACTGCCTTTGGCCTGCCTTTCGCTCAGGTCCTGGCAGCTGGTTTCCGTTCTGCAGAAGGTTTTATTTTTCTTCCCTTCTTTTCCACTTTCGAAGCCCCTTTTCCCCTCTGCAGAACCTTACCAAAAGGGGCCCAAAAAGCCTCGGGCCGCCAGGCCCTCCGCACAATCGGTAATCGCACGTTTTCGCTAGTCGCACACCTTCTCTTCCAGCGAAAACAAAGTGATTCTCGAACTCCCTTTGGCACTCGTCTTCTCACTTTACGCCATAGAAAATCACTATTTGATCTCAGGTACGCTACACATTTCCTTTTCCTCCCTGTTGATTATTTCATTGCGCGGAGTCATAAACTTATCTTGGGTCATTGATCGGTAATACTCGTGTTGTAGACGACTGTTTGACCAGTCATGGGATCGGAAGAATGTTCTGCGTGGATGGTGATATACTTGTCGCCGACATATTAAACCTTTGCATCATATTCAGTATTGCAAGGTTGGGGGTTGTGCGGTGCTGTGCATGCCGTCGAATTATGAAGAGGCCGGAGCTCAATTGATTGGTGATGAAGATGACGCAGAGCAACTGGATTTTCGGGCGCTAGAAGTTTCTGGTGCTCGACATACATGGTTTAGAGGAGTATATACGTACGTTGGTTTTTCGGTACTTTTGGAACGCTTATCTCCCCACTTCGGGTCAGAAGAATGCAGATAAGAGTACCACACCGTTGGTTCTTTTCGGGGGTCGGTTGACGGTAGTCAAGTTGATTGACTTGGGCGCGCGCATTACGTCCAGCTTCCCATGAGCGTTGAAGTCCTTGACCGTGGTATCCAATAAGAGTAGCCTCGGGCGGTTCGCAACATGGTCGATGTGCATCTCGCGAAAAGAATGACATTTGTCTGAAGCGGATTGATAGTGTCATAGCATAACGGTTGTTATTAATACTCAGGGCTGAGAATGGTAGGCGTGGGACAATGGGATGTGGGTCGAGTACATATACGCCGCCAAGAGGACCATACTTAGCACTCTGACGTTTGACATTAAGCGCCGCTCCTCCACCACCGAATGGTCCCTGTCCCTCTTTTCCATAACAGATACCGCGTGTCGTCTGCTGCTAGTGCTGCCCCAAGGTTGTTATACATCGCCATCTCATTTGTGTCCAAGTATGCTCTGCGATTCTTGCGCGCTGAGGAGAATGCCTATGGTTATCATCGGACCAATGCCTTTAATGAACGTGTCGACCAGGGATTCGGAGGGTCCAGCGGGTTATTCAGTGCCAGCGGAGGGGGCGGACGTTTGGCTAGGAGAGCGAGCGAGCTGGATGAGGCTCCGCAATGGCAACGAATTTTATTTCCGTTGCTTATACCAGTCCTTGTCCTTTCATCGGGTGTGTTTGCCGGTCTGACGTTGGGTTATATGAGTTTGGATGAGACACAGTTGAACGTGTTGAGTATCAGCGGTACTCCGTGAGTCCTTCACGTCCCTCTTCGAAGAATAGTACTCTGATAGGGGGGCGTTTAATAGGAAACAACGCGAGTATGCGAACAAGATCAAGCCGATTCGCAAGAATGGGCACCTTTTGCTCGTGACGCTACTCTTGGCGAATATGATTGTCAACGAGACATTGCCTGTTATTGCGGATCCCGTCCTGGGCGGTGGATTTCAGGGTGTGGTGGTCAGCACCGTGCTAATCGTTATGTACGTTTTCCCTCCGTCTACCACAGCTCTCGGTCATTAACCATCTCGGTGTCTACCTTTATTTAGATTCGCGGAGGTCATTCCCCAATCCCTCTTCACCCGCCACGGACTGTATCTTGGCGCCAAGATGGCTTGGTTTACGACAATCCTCATTTATGGCTTGGCAAGTTGTTCGTGAGGCTCGTCCTTGGCCCTTGACATTTACCGCCTGTAGGGAATCATTTCGTGGCCTGTGGCAAAACTACTCGAGTTCGCCCTCGGAAAGCACCATGGTATCATTTATCGCCGTGCCGGTAAGTCCTTGTTCATGCAGGGAAGATTTGAAGTTCATATATGCGCTTAGAACTCAAGGAACTCATTGCGATGCACGACTCGCATGAGGCTCACGGAGGCGATCTCAAAACTGATACCGTAACCATTATCGGCGCCACACTAGATCTACAAGAAAAAGTCGTCAAACAGGTGCGTATTCTCTGCATATATCTATGCTTATGGGCCTTATATGAGCGTTCTCACATAGGCAATGACCCCTATTGATGACGTTTTCATGCTTTCTATCGACTCAAAGCTTGACTACGACCTTATGAAGAAGATATGTCAGACTGGACACAGTCGCGTGCCGGTGTACGAAGAGGTCGAAGTCCCTATCGCAGCTGTTCCCCTTGGAAGTGGCATTCCCTCCTCTTCAGTCGTCGAGAATGAGGCGGCCGAAGGGAGTGATGGTACTAAGAGGAAAGACCAAAGAATGGTTAGGGTGAAGAAGATCGTGGGCGTCTTGTTGGTCAAACATTGCGTTTTATTGGATCCGAGAGGTAAGTTTACTGCGAACCCACCGCATGGCGACACTTATGTTCAAATATCACGATAGATGCCACTCCTTTACGCAAGATCCCGTTGAACAAAGTTCCGTTTGTACCTAACAATGAGCCCTTGTTGGGTATGTTGGATAAATTCCAAGAAGGAAGGAGTCATATGGCCATTGTCAGCCGGTATAGCGTCGAGAAGGTTGATTACTCTCTTTCTATAGACTTTAGCCGCGTTTTCTAAAGCATTTCCACCGCATATAGGCGCAAAGCGTGAAGAAAGCAGTCAAACGCGGTCTAACACAACGCCTTCGTGCACGCGTCGGAATGGGCGACACCGACTCTTCATCTTCTTCATCCGATGATGAAACGGACTCTGGTACATCTGGCCTCAGTTACGCAAAAAGGTGGGCTGGGAAAAAGAAGCACCGAACGAAGAAAAGAATTGGATCTCGGAAGAGTCATGACATCGAAGAAGGGAATGGGAACGGTAGTGCAAACGGAAGCACGGAAGGGGAGGACGATGGTGAAACTTTGAAAGAGGATCGGATGCCCGACACCGCATTTTTGACTCTGGCGTCTTTTGGGAGTGGTGGAGATGGGGAAGCTGAGGGTATCGAGATGCAGGAACACCGGCAGCACTTGTCATCTGGTTCTCTGGCGCAACGGAATAAACGCCAGAACTCGGATGGGGATGAAAAGACTGTCACCGTCTCTGGTAGCAGCAGTGGTAATGAGAACAGGAAGAAGAAAGAGAAAGAGGCTGGTGGGAAGAAGGCGACGTTCCAGCTTTCGACGTTGTCAAAGCAAGCTGGGGCGGTTATGACTGGGAGTCTGTTGGAACAGAGTATGCCTGCAGATGCGGTTTTGGCTAAGGAGGGCGCAGATGAGGTTGGTTTTATGCTGTTGCCTCTTTCCCCTCGACCTGACAGACGACTCTTTGTGTAGTTTTTACAAAGCTTCGATCCGGCAGTTATGCCACTCGGAATTATCACGCTCGAAGACGTTTTAGAAGGTAAGAAAGACTCTTGCGCACATTCAAAATGCTCAACTGACATCGATGTGTAGAATTGATTGGAGAGGAGATCTATGATGAATTTGACCCTCAGGGCGCTCATGGGGACCCATACGCATATGACGTTGCTCCACCCCCTGGTGTCATCCAAGGTCCAGCCGGTGCACTTAGTCCTGACGTCAAGTACTCCAGCGAAACCGGTAACAATAATAACCCCACAACATATCTGGACACTCACGCCGCTACGGCTCCAAGCGCGCCTGTTGGCACTGGTACCCCTGGACATGTGTCTGGTGCCGGGACGGGAATTGTTTCTGGGAGCAGTACCGGGATAGGGACAGGAGGTGGCGTAGGCACGCCATCCACGGCACGAAGCATACCAATTTTGATCCCTGGGATACCGATGTTCAAGTTCTTGACGAGGAGATCGAAGAGTGCGCCGCCTGTGCCGAGGGATAAGCAGAAACCGGGGCAGGCTGAACAAGAGAGAGCGGTTGATAATGAGGGCGATACGATGAAGGATGATGACATCAAAGACGAGAAAGACGAGAAGAGTGATAATGCCGAAGACGAGAAGTCAAGCAATGTTATAGGCGAACGGACGAGTCCACCGCCTGTAATCGGTACAACTACCCAACAGCCTGCACCTACACCGCCTGCGTTACAGATGCCTATGCCAGTTCGTGGAATTCCGAGAACGACGATTCAACAGCTCGGGATGACAAGTCTTTCTCCCTCCTCCCCTTCAACCGGCAATTCTGGCACGAGGAGCTTGAGTAACTCGAGGAGTACCAGCCCGGCGCCCTCTCTCGAGGCGATACTACTAGAGAGGAATAGAAGGAGGCTAGCGAGGGAGAGTGGAGGCTTTGGAACTGGGGCTGGCGTTGCTGCAGGTAGTGTGAGTACTGGAGGGTATGGTCATGGTGAAGGAGGGAGAATGAGGGCCTTCAAGAGTAGTCCTCTTTCGCCTGGGGCGGTTGTTGCTGAGAGGATTAGGGAGAGTTTGGAGAGGGAGAGGAAGGCAAAGGAGGAGGAAGAAGGAGGTGGAGGGGACGGTTCGCATTGACCGTTAAGAGTTGAAGACTGATTTCTTTGATTCGTTGTCTCGTGGTCTCTGTTCTTTTTCTCGTTGAGATTGGCTTTTGAAAGCTTTATGGCTTGCCTTTTGAACAAACGGTTATTTTTTTCTGACCCGATGTATTTTCCGCCATTAAGTTATGGCATATGCTTTGAAGCGACCTTTATTGTCTTGTGTATTCTGGATACCGAGCTTGTTTCAGTGATGATCGCTCATGCTTACCCCGGAAGTCGTCACCGTGAGTGAAAGTGCGAATGAGGGGCAGGCATGAAAAGTGATGAAACCTCGTTCGGTGGATGATCACAACCCTGGCGGTCTACTGGGTATTAGTTACATATTCGCTCCAAGGTTGAAATTCCCCCTTCAACTTGGATGGACCAGATTCAAGCATCACCCCCAGGTCCAAGGCCGGGGAATTCACATCCACACGCCACATCTTCATCTTGGGCGAGTGCTGTTATGACGAGGTTTATATCGCCTTGTCATATGGTCATTAATGTAATTGTTGGCAGAATATGTGTGATGTAAAGTTGCCTACGTTTCCTATGTAGCCCACAACCAAGCACACCATGTTACATAAAACATTTCAGGACAAATAACATCATTATTGTGAAAATACTCTATGGACAACTTGTTCAGGGTATGACACAGTAAGGGAAGTTGATTGTCTAAGGCTTATGCATGGAACGTGCCAGCTGAAGCCTCCAAATCATGAATATGATCAACAACTGTATAAGCTGAATCGCATCAGCAAAATGTAACAGTAACTTCTGGTACTTGAGGAGGGGGTGTCTTGAAAGTGGCTTGAGTCAAGGCATGTGATATTTATCAAAGTCCTGGAAGTCTCTCCAAGCCATTCAAGCACTTCTCAAGGATTTCACAACATTTTTTGAAATGTCACAAAATGCATCTAACAGCTCTCTAAGACATCAAAAAAATTTAGCACAAGCCCCCCACAAGCCCATGTCAAGGCAGGGACATGTCTTGAAGGACTTGGGTAAAAATGGCTTGAATTTGCCTTGCCACAAG
The DNA here is from genome assembly GCA_018524415.1 of Podaxis rugospora. Taxonomy (NCBI): domain Eukaryota; kingdom Fungi; phylum Basidiomycota; class Agaricomycetes; order Agaricales; family Agaricaceae; genus Podaxis; species Podaxis rugospora. The sequence goes on from JAEUWL010000649.1 coordinate 69,985, forward strand.
TCAATAAGTCACACAAGACTTATTTAAGCCACTTGTACACTTTGCTGATGTGGAAAGCAGCTCCTCTAGTGGGAAGAGCATATGTCTCATGAGGATCTGAGTGAAAAACCTGAAGGAGCTGGTGAATAAAGGTATAGAACAGAAATAAACACTTTGAGATACAAATGGGATCACCATCCTGTTTTTCCTTGATCATTTTCAGCTCTTGATTGGCTTTTGAAGCAAGGTATGCAGAGCACTATACCATTTATGAGTCTGTAAAACCCTAATATGGATATATGACACTTACTGAAAAGGCAAAGCAGGCTGCTAGTTGAAGTGTCAACTTGACCTTGGGGGGAGCATACTTGGACTTTGAAGTGCTTGTAAGGATATTCCTGCAGAGAGAATGGATGTCCTTTGATGGGTCAGATGTCCCAACTGTGAATTGAATAAGCTGGAGAGATTGAAACCATAAACACATATTTGAAAGAGAACTGCTCACAGTTGATTTGAAGTCAGAATAGATGACAGTAAGGATATGATGAATTTTCTCTTGAACAATATCATGTTTTATCTTGTCTCTGCCACAGCTGGGGTGTATCCCTAGCCAGGGTACTTCTAGAGAATGCCCTACATGATATCTCACTGAGAAAGTAAGAATAACAACAAACATGGCTGTCTAGTGTCAATGTGAATAGCTACCCAAGGCTAAACAGAGCAGTCCTTTCAGATCTGTATAGGACAAGGATCACTGCTCACCCTTCTTACAAGGATAGACCTTGACTTAGGCATCAATCAGTCAAAGAAGAAACCTTGTAACACATCTTTTCAGGTGGACTTATACTCAGGTTTCCTGGAATCAGCCAGAGTTACTTTGGTTATTCATCTAAATAGTCTATAAAGACCTAATTACCAAGACAAACCATACTATCATGAGAACATTAGTCAGCATATTAGTGAAACTTTCAGTGGGAAAGGCTGACAGCATGATCACCCTAAAGAGGTATTGACACATTAGATAGAGGACCTTGCCCAGAGACCATTGTTGTCTTTCAGGAGAAATCAAAATCACTGACCTGGGCAAAGATGAAAGACAGTCCCCCACTACCAGACAAGCTCAACCTAAGATAGAAAAGAAGGGAAGGGGTGGTCAGAAATTGTCACATGCAGTAAGGCAGCCAGACTACTAACCTCAACATCCAATACCAGAAGTATATCATATACCAAAAGAGACACTACAATTGCTATGGTTCATATTAGCATTCCTTTGTAGATGTGGTGAAGAAGTCATCTATGTTGAACCAGCAGCCTAAAGGTGCAATGGTGAAGGATAGATCACTTACTTGTAAAAGCAGTTGAGGTTTGTTAGAAAGCTTCTCAGGTGGTAGTGGTTGAAAGACAAGAGACAGATTACATATTAGGGTGTCTACAAGGTCCTTATATACCTACAGAGGTGGCTGCGCATATGCAAGTACATATAGAGCATAAGAGAGTACAAGAGAGTACAACATAATTGTCAGAGTGGTAACTTGATGACAAAGATAAATAATACCATAACAGGAATAGTGATATGTCATAATTCACATGGAGCTTGCACAGCATCATGTGCTATAATTAATTCCAACACTCCTCCATGCTGAAAAGTGATTAGAATTATGCTGCAAGTATTGTTTACTGAGCAAAAAATTCCATGCCTAACATGGCTTGGCAATGCTGAAACTTAGTTGCATCAAGATTTTTGATGAAGATATTAGCTGGATTCTTCAAACCATCAATCCAATACAACTCAATTTTCTTATCTTCAACATATTGGCAGGTAATATGGTACTTTATGTCAATATGTTTCAAGCATTTTTCTTGAACAGGGTTGGAAGCCCAAAAGACAGATCCCTGATTATCACCTATTAGGTGTGGGATTGGGCACTTCAAACCTATTTCTGATAATAACTGATGCATCCAAACTAATTGTTTAGAGCAATCAGAAATTGCCATGTATTTGGCCTCTGTAGAGGAGGCAGCTATCATCTTCTGGCATCTACTGAGCCAGGATACTGGTCCTGCTGCAAGTGTGACATAATTGCCAGTGACTGATTTGCGACTTTGTGGATCTTGAGCCCAATCAGAATTGGAATAGGCAGTGATAGCCTCATTCGACGATCTATCAAACACTATTCTATACTTGTGAGTTGCAAGGAGGTAATGAAGGATGTATAGTCCTGCCTCATAATGTACAGGTGCAGGATTAGCACACTGTTGGCTCAACTTAACAACAGCATAAGCAATGTCTGGTCAGGAACTGATCATCAGATATATCAAAGACCCTACAAGTTGTTGGTATTTTTGGTGGAATGCAGGGTTAGGAGGCTCAGAATTAGGAAGGAAGGAGAACCCAGAAGGAAGTGGAGTTTTTGTCAGCTTTCCAACAATATTGAATTTTGCTAAGACCTTGTCAAGGTAATTGACTTGGTCTAAGAAAATTTTCCTGTTCTTCCTATCACAGGTAATCCACATACCCAAGAATTCTTTACATTCTCCAAGGTCGCAACATTCCCATTTAGCCATAAAGTGCTCTTTCAATTTGATGAAGAGTGGTGTGTGTTTTCCTACCAAAGCAACATCATCAACATAGATGAGTGCTATAATTAACTGCCCTGTTTTGGGACAGCTATGATAATAGACACTGGCATCACTTTCACAGTGCTTAAAGCCTAGTTCCTTCATGGACACAGTCAGCTCACACCACCAGGCTAAGCCAGCTTGTTTCAAGCTGTAAAGAGCATAGTGTAATCTCCACACTTTATTTTCTTTACCTTTTAGGCAGAAGCCTTCAGGTTGCTCCATATAGATTTCTTCATCCAGTTTACCATAGAGATAGGCTGTTTTCACATCTATACTTTCTATTTCAAAGTCCTCAAGTGCTGCAACACCAAGTATAAGACGTGCCATTTCATAATGGACTATGGGAGAAAATAACTCATCAATGTCTATTCCTTCGATCTGGGAGAAACCTTTTGCCACAAGTTGAGCATGTTTCCAGCCATCAGACTTTGTGTTGAATACCCATCTATTTTTGATTGTTCTTCTACCTTTCAGGAGATCAACCAATTCATAAACTCCATGTTTCCTTAATGCTTGGAGTTCCTCTAGGCATGCATCAAGCCAAGCCTTCCTATCAGAAGGGTTCATATTGCTAAGATCTCTGAATTGGACTGGCATTTTTGGCTTTTCAATGGCTTTGGCCATGAGAAACTCAAGGAATTCCAGTCCCCCCTTGTGGACAAGGCATTGTATGTCCTCCATGGGCTCTCCCAGATTTAGTTCAGGTTCCAGTTCAGGCTCCTGTTGAGGATGTACCTCAGGGTTGACTAGTGGCTGTGCTCCTCCAGGATTCCATTGGGGGCGCCTTTCCCATTCCCTGACTCGATGCTCACACCAAGGTATTCTGTACCTAAGGCATTCTTCTTGTGGTCCAGCTACTCCTGGAATATATCATCGGACAGTGTCATATTCATGTGGGTGATGATTCTGTTGATCTATGGCTCAAAGCCTATCCAAGAGATCCTTAGCATCATTCTTGAGATCATCAACAGGATTAGATTGGTCACTGTAAATATTGTTAGGTCTTAATGGTGGTCTTCATTCTCTATCTAACCTCCTTGGTTCACTCAGTCCAGGTTGAGGATCATGAGGTGGTTCCTGAGGTGGTGGAACAGGAGGTGCCTGTGGAGAAGGTGCTCTTGATGGAGTCCACTGCCATGATAGTGTGGAACTTGGAATAGAGGGCAATCTAGCCCTAGGTGGAGTAGGTGGGAGTGGTTTACTTGGGAAACCACCAAACCCAAATGGAGTAGGAGCGGAGGGTGGATCCACATCTCCAGGTCTGTTGTCATCATTGTTATCTTCTGCTGATGGCCCTCACTGAGGATATCCTTGAGGATCACTTTTTGGACATTTCAGGAAATATGATTCCTCAAATATGGCTGTAGGGGAAACAAATTCAGCATTACTTTTGGTGTACCGAATAAAAACATAATTCCCTTCAGAAGTGTAACCAACAAAGAGCATTAGCTCAGGATGAGGCTCTAATTTATTATTACATTTTTCTTCTGGGATGAAGATGTATGCTCCACAGCCAAATACCCAGAGTTTGGAAACATCTGGCTTCTTTCCATGCCATAACTCATATGGTGTTCTCCATCCAATCCAATGCATCGGTGTGTGATTATATACATGCACAGCTGTTTGAATCACAAATTCCCAGTATGATTTGGGAATACATGCTGTAACAATCATTGCTCTCATTTTGTCAAGCAATGTGTGATTCAATCTCTCAGCATAACCATTCTGTTGGTGTGCATAAGGTGTGGCAGTTTCATGGATGATCCCCTTTTCTTTAAAGAAATCTTTCATTTCTTGTGATACATAATTACTGCCATTGTCAGTTCTGAAACACTTCACCTTAGCCTCATGTCAGGTGCTAATTAAAGCAACAAAGTCCTGCAGAGCTTTCAGTGCATGTGATTTCGATTGTAACAATGTGATCATAGTGGTTGATGAGTAGTCATCAAGAAAAGTTATCACCCACTTATATTTGTGGTATGATAAAGTCAGGAATTTGAGAAGATCTGAATGGATCAATTCTCCAATTTTAGTTGCCTGATAGGGATTCTCAGGAAAGGTCTTCTGGTGCTACTTACCAAAGGTGCAACCAGGACACTTATGTTTCTTCTGAGAGAAAACTATTTTTAATGGCTTACTGGAAAATTTGGGAACCTTTTTCAGGGCTTCATCCAAAATATGTCCAAATCTCTAGTGCCAGATCTCATAGGATGGATCATGGACTGTTTGGTTCACTTGTCTAGTATTTTTGATGATCCAGCAGAACACGTAATGGAGATTAATGATAGATTCTGGGTGGCATTTGGCTGACAGGATAGGTGATCCTGATAGATCACAGAGGGTTGTGTTATTATGAGAAGCAGTCAATGTTGCACCATTTTGTAGGAAAGTATTGGTGGACAAAATACAGCCCCCCATGCCCTTACAGTAAAAGACTAGGGCAATTGTCGAAGTCCTTGGAAAAACTTCACCAGTTTGATGGTCTATGACTTTGTGCTCAAACATGACAGTTCCACAAGCAGTAATTAGAAGGACTTTTCCTGCTTCAGCAGTTCCAACAGTTCCAAAGTTTCCTTTTTCAAACTCAACAAAGTCATCCATGTCACATGTGAAGTGGCATGATGCACCTGAGTCAAGGAGCCACTCAGTTATATACTTATTATTTACAGGCTGTATCACACATGCCTTACTTGATGATTCATACTCAAGAGAAGGAGAAATCATATTTGAATACATATTATAAGTCCAATCATCTACATATAGAGAGTTGGTGATCCAGGACTGTATTTCATCATTAACTGTACTTCTCGAGTTTAATGGAACATACCTTTGGTATGGAGATCCAAGTAAGATCTCATCATCATCTTTCTCCTTCATTTCAAAATATTCAGTGATCACTGCATCAACAGGATCAACTTCCATCGCTTTCTCAATCTCCTTTCCTTTTTGCTCCCAGACCCTCTTCTTTGCCAATTCAAATCTGCCCAATAAGGCAGGTTGAGGGTATGGGGTAGGTCTCGGGCAAGGGTCCTAAGTTAGAGTGGAAATGTGGTGAAGGAGAGGCACTGCAGATATGAAACTCATCACTGCCAATTGTGTGTAATTGTCATTAACTCCTCAATATAGGAGGTGCTGGGAACTCTGGCCTCATTGGCACTGTAATTCTTGCACCTGCCATAACATGTTTTCTTTTTGGGCTGATTGCCTTGAGGCTGCTGCAGCTGCTTCTGATATTGTTGTGATTGTCCTTGTGGACATGGTTGCTGCCCTTGTGGGCACTGCTGCTGCTGGTTGCCTTGTGGCTTCCACTGTGGCTTTTGATCACCATGCCTCATACCAGAAAACTGGTTGGCTTGCACTTGAGAAGTGTGGCACTAATTATATTCTGTCAGAATTGCAGTGCGCATATTCTGATAGGTGATGTCTTTGGCTGATGACTTAGCAGCAAGAAAAGATGAAGCAATGTTCCATGAAGGTGGAACAGAGCTGAGGAGAGTCATTGCTCTCATGAGGGTCAGGATATTAACTCCAGCATCTTGGAGGTGATTGTATAGGTGCTCGAGACTGGCAATTTCCACTGAAGGATCTTTATTGCCTGAAATAGAGAAGCTGAGAGTCTGCTGATACATTGAATATATAGCAGTAGGGCCAGCAGTGCCATAAGTATTTTCCAGTGTGACCCAAATGTCACAACATAAATCATAGTTGGTTGAGATCAAGCCTTCAGCGACACAAGTGTTAATCACAGTGATGGCAATCTTATCAATAGAGGCTCTTTTGGCTAACTCATCAGTATCCTCAGTAGATAGGTCATTTCCCTCGCACAGATCTAGTGCAGATACATCAGCAGTAACTTCAATGAGGGTGAGGATGTTCCTCATGTTCCTTCACCAGGAATCATAGTTCTCAGCACCAGTAAGAACAGGGATAGTGGAGAGGAGTGGGAGAACAGTGGCAGCCATTGTTGATCAGGTCTAAAACAGAAAACCAATCAGTACCATGCTAAATTGTAGTTCACTACTGGTACAGGGTACAATGCTCCTCCTTGCCTGCATTCAGTTGACCATGAACAGGGAGCATGTTATTGCTCAGACAAAAACAATGCCAGGGCATGTTCTGGAGGGAGCAACCTCCAACCGTTCAGGTATGGTGATTAACCTTCTCAACGAGTACAACAGTGAGCACATCAGAGCAGGCAATTGGGGCCCATAACCTGTTGAACCAGCAGCCTAAAGGCACAATGGTGAAGGATAGATTACTTACTTGTAAAAGCAGTTGAGGTTTGTTAGAAAGCTTCTCAGGTGGTAGTGGTTGAAAGACAAGAGACAGATTACATATTAGGGTGTCTACAAGGTCCTTATATACCTACAGAGGTGGCTGCGCATATGCAAGTACATATAGAGCATAAGAGAGTACAAGAGAGTACAACATAATTGTCAGAGTGGTAACTTGACAACAAAGACAAATAATACCATAAGAGGAATAGTGATATGTCATAATTCACATAGAGCTTGCACAGCATCATGTGCTATAATTAATTCCAACAATCTATACCAGAACAAATACTGATGATCAGATACCCTCAAGGAGCCAAAGATGCTGGTTCAGACATATAAGATCACAAATACTCACAACCTAAGCTCTCTTGCAAGTCCTAAGGTACAGTCAAAGACAATGGAGGATGCAGAGCAGAGGAAACATAGATTGACTGCAAGACCAACATTGATGTTTCACAACTGGCAGTGCTTGAGCACCACTAATTATAAGTTTCTATGGGGTATTGCTAAGCTTGATGTTGCCCTGCACATTTGTGTCAGTTAGGTCATCTGCAGTGGTACTCTGGATTAGTCATTTCATGTAATTGATGGATCCATTGATTGTGGTAATGAGACTTTACAGAAATAACTTAGAAACAATTGAAGACCATGTGAGCCTGTTGTAATGATGGCATCCACTACTTATCTTTTTGAAGTGACTTCCAAGGAGATCCAGCCATCATTCATGAACACATAGAATATTGAATAATATCACCACTGATTTTCACTGACTGCTGCATTTAAGACAGCTAGAAAGCTATATTGGAGAGGTGATATGTGTACATTTTTCAATACCATACCATCTGGCTATTCAAGTGGGATTTTATACAATCTGGTGCACACTTAGGTGAGCTAGCAAGTGATTGTGTTCACAAAGGACCCAGATATAGATATATAGAGGGCTTGAGCACAATGTGCTGTCATCCCAGGGAGCATGTTTCAAGGACTGTTGCACCAAAGTTTGGACAGACTTGTGGGAAACTGCATTAATTCATAGGTAAGAAATGGCAGCATTTGAATCAGCTCAGTAAATTATGACAGAGGATCTTATTCCACTTCAAGGTGGGATCTATGGTTATAAGACTCACAGTAAAAAAAGAGGTTCCAATTGGGCAAAGGCATGGAGTTCAATACCTGGGTCACCCATGAGCACGGCAGTTTCAGGCTTAGGCAACAAGATCGGTATGGGGATCAAGATCAAGTGAATCAATTGAGTGGGTAGAGTTAGTTATGTAACTGCCCCACAAGGAGAAGTCTTGGATCTGTCAGATCTTGCCTCTTCCAGCTTGATGTACTGACAATTGTGCATCAGCCACAAATTATTTTCCTTCGGGATCTAAGGCGCTTGGGCTCCATGCCTCTTGTTAGTGATGCAAAATGAATTAGCCACTGTATAGATTGATTGACAAACCCTTTATGAGTTTACCACGGTTGCCTAACCTTTGCTCACTCGAGCTCAATGGACTGGGAAAAGAGTGGGAGTCCCAGTCCCGGCCACTACAGGCCTTCTCGAGGGCACCTTCCCTAATGCACCTTTCCATCAATGAATTTGACAGACTGCAGGATCACTTTATCCTTCCTTGGCACCAAGTCACTCACTTCACCTCCTTTGGGCTTCGTTGATTCCTCCCCATCCTACACCTTATGCCTTTCCTCATCGAGTGCACTTCCATCGAGGATATTTGCCAGCCAGATGAGATTCAGGAGCGGATCCTTCTTCCCAACCTTGAACACCTTGAGGTTACTAGCAATTCTCCAACGACAAGCCAAATATTTGACATGCTGAGGACTCCCAAACTTTCCTCCCTTCACTTGTTCTCCAAATGTGGCTTTAGCAGAATCTATGCAACTGCCTTGGCCCAGATGATTCAGTGGTCTGAATGTGTTGTCAAAACACTTTCCGTCACAGACTACACCGTTGATTCAATTTTCTGGATTCTGGGGGAAGTAAGAAGTTTGGAGGAATTGGTCATTACGAACATGATGTATCCTTTGGAGCTTCTTGATGGGATGGAAGGCATGCTTCCTAATCTGCGGACATTGGTGCTGCAGAAGTGTGAACCCGACATTCAGTTGGGTAGATATCTTTTGCAGATGGTTCTCTCATGGGCTCAGGCAAGGGAGGATGAAAAGCGGTCGCTCGCTCGGGTTAGCGTTGGACTCTCCACTACACTGGACTCATCCTTCTTGCAGAGCTGGAAGGGTTCCACGCAACAACTAGGGAATATGGGTATTCAGGTTGAGCTGGTAGGCTTATTCGGTTTCATATATTCCTCCAATTACCTTCAGTAGAATATAGATAATTCTCACTAGATCTGTAGGTTCACATAATACCAAAACTAGATATAATTATCTGAGTCCTTGTTATGGACGAATAGATACAGGTGCCTTAGCAGCGCCAAAGTGTTCCCATACTCATGCTTGGATCGCCTGTGCACTCCTGATTCCGCACTGTTAACATCCAAACATGTCCCGACCCTTGTCCTTGTTCATATATACCCTTATCTCAACGGTATTCGTGTAAAAAGCTCAATTCCCGGACCAACAAATACCTTTTTCGCTTTCCAACCATTCTTGACCTTCTTGGTCTATCCCAACGAAATCGTTCTGGGCATATATGGTAGGGGTCGATCCTCTGGAGCTTGTTGTGACGGCACAGGAGACAAAGCCGAGAAAACCACTTGTGCCCGGCGCACCCGAGGCCGATGATGATGATTTAGTTGGTGTTGGCGTCGAGCCGTCGTTGATAATACCGATGGAGCTAGGGTTTGGGGTAAGGAGATTTGGGTTGGATGGGCTGGGTTCGGAGCAACGGGGGAAGATGATGGAGCTGAGCCATTTGCGATATTCGCGTTGGCAGTCGTCGCAGCCGACAAGGGGAGAGTACCAATCTCTGCCGCTGGCAACGGTGGTCAAGGACGTGGAGAAGTTGGTTAGGACGTGGTGAAGTGAAGTTGGTTAGGACGTGGTGAAGTTGGTTAGGACGCCGAGAAGTGGTGAGGATATTTGGGTGGGGAGGGTGGTAGAGTCGTGGATTTGGAAGTTGGTGTTTGGGAGTGCGGGGAGAGGAAGTGATGGACAAGATTGCTGGCGAAAGATGCTGAGGTGGTGTGTAATTAGTGACTAGTCAGTACGAGAGATTAGTTGGGGACATACCAGATTTTGTGACAAAGTTGATAGGTCCGGAGACCTTGTGGGTGTCTTGGATAACGAAAGCGATATAGGGAACTAGTCCACCCAATAGCCGCTCGTTCCGCCAGTCGTTCTGGGGCCTCTCAGCCACAGCGAGCTGTTCACGACGGTGCCAGTCATGGAGACAGTGGATGAATTGAGAAAACATGCAGTGCGGAACAAGGGCTTATCCGACGTTTGGGTGACAATTAAAGTGAGATTCGGAGCAGAAGGCGGAGGGTCTGGTAATAGCAGAATCTGCGGCAGGCAAGGTATAGTCAGGGTACTGCGGTTTCGGGATGATTGGCGGGTCTGTGAAGCTATGAGAGAAAAGTATTGCTTGGTTGAGTCGCCGAACAGTGGATCAGAGGGTAGAATTTCATGCAGAGGAGCTAGCGCGAGGTGAGGGAGAATGAACTGTCGGATGTATTGTCTCCGCACTGTCATTGGAAACACCAACTTCAAACGATGCCCCCTAAGGTAGGCGATCCACCGCAAGCACACCACCACTTGGGAACACTCCTTTCCAACTACCAAACCCATCCTGTATATTTATTTCATATACGTCCTCGCCACCATCAGGCCGTGGATCATGTTCTATAGCAGAAAAGAAGAAACGAGGAGAGGAAGACGAGCATAGTGCAACGGTGATTGTTAATTCGTCAGGAATTGAAAATGAAGATTGTAAATTTGAGAAAGTGACGGTGTTCAATGAGAGTGGAGTTCTTGTCTGTGCATTTGTAGATAAAATGAGGGATATTCGACAGGAGAGCCCAAATCTTAATTATGTAATATTCACGAGAATATCAGGGCAGAAGACACCATCACGTGATCTGACGCGTCTGGTTGATTCTCGCGGGGTACCGGATTTGGATTTGTCCCTAGAATTCACTCAGCAAATGTCGCGTTTGCCGAGGCTGCGCAGCTCATCGCCAGTAACGGACAGCACAAATCTGGGTCCAACCATGCCACCAACAGTGACAACGCGCAGTCTTAAGCGCAAAGCCATCATCGAGGAGGAGGAGGAGGACAACGACTTTGTCGAGTCCCAACAACCCCGAAAAGTAGCTGCTATAGGAGCCAGTAGGCCTAATCGACCACTACAACCCACGCGCACCGCAACTAATGGTGCAAGAATGACGGCGGCACCAGCACCAAAACCGCTGACGAAGCCAAGACCTCCAACGTTGACTCGGACAACGAGAGGGACGAGTGCTCCACCGACACGAGCCCCTACATCAAAACCACCTAGTGGCACTGGGAGGAATCCCCCTACGAGAACTGTCTCTGGATCTTTTACGAGGGGAAAGACTATCGGAGATGATAAACGATTCAATGAGCTCCAGGAGCAACTCACTTCGATTGAGTCCGCGCGTGCAGCCGATGCAGCTCGTCTTGCTGCAGATATGGAAGCCGAGCGCAACAAAGTAGCAGAATTGCAATCCAACCATCTCGCCCTCTCCCGCGAACTTGCAAATGCGCGTTCGCAAGAGCTCAACCAACGCCGCGAACTCGTCAACGCCTCCGACGAGATCGAGAGTTTAAAGAAAAAGCATGCGAGGGAGATTATGGATCTTGAAATGGATCTCCAGAAACGCGATCGGGAGCTGCGGGAGGTTAACGAGGATTTGAGGTTGTGTAGAAGTGATCTGGAGAGGGAGAGGGAAACAGTATCAACGCTCAAGGCTACGATTTCGCAGCAGTCTACGGCGCATATTTCGTTTACGTCACAGATCCAGGCTTTACAGGCGAAAAATGCGATGTTGCAAGATCAGAACGATGCCTTTGCAAGGACGGTGGCTGAATATCAGTTGCAACTCGAAAACAGTGAGAAGAAAATGGCGGAGTTGAAGAAGGAGATCCTGGAGAGCGAGATTGTGCGGAGAAAGCTGCATAATATGGTGCAAGAACTCAAGGGCAATATTCGCGTATTTTGTCGCGTGCGACCCATCCTTCCATCCGACTTTACCAACAACCCAGCCCTCTCATCCTCGTCAACGTCATCTGTATCATCAAGGAATTCAACGCCAACCCCCGAAGAGTTTGAACATCTCAAACGCGAAGCCCAAGCTAACATGGCCTTCCCCGACCGCCAAAATCATAAGGAAATTGTACTATCCTCGACGAGCGAGAGTGCCACAGGTCAAGAGCGGAAAGAAGTTTACAACTTTACGTTCGACCGGGTATTCGAGCCTTCTGCGACACAAGCTGAGGTATTTGAGGAGATATCGCTGTTGGCCCAAAGTTGCATGGACGGGTATAATGTATGTATCTTTGCATATGGGCAGACGGGATCCGGGAAATCCTTTACCATGGAGGGAGGCCAGGCACGTCGTTCAACTCATTATAATAGGTGCATACTCTGATTGTTGATTTAGACAGAAGCACTGGCGGGTATGATTCCGCGCGCTGTGGACCAAGTCTTCCGTGTCGCGGAAGAAATGAAATCGAAAGGCTGGAAATACTCTATCGAGGGTCAATTCCTCGAAATCGTACGTCTGATCCCCCTTTAGCACCTTCCACTCTGTTCACCTTGTCTCTTTCCACGCGCACCCTCAGTATAACGAAACGATCAATGACCTCCTCGGCAAAGGCGAATTCGACAAAAAGAAACATGAAATCAAACATGATCCTAAAACCGGTAGCACACGCGTAACAGATATCACTGTTGTACCCCTCCACTCCCCTTCCCAAGTCCGTTCACTCCTCGCACTCGCACACTCCCGACGCAGCGTTGCTGCAACGCTCGTGAATGAACGGTCCTCCCGTTCCCACTCCGTGTTTACGCTACGTATAGCTGGTGTCAACGTTGGTCTTCCAGGGGAAGGTGAAAATTCCGGAGAAATGGTTGGCGGGACAGGTGAACGCTGTGAGGGATGTTTGAATCTCGTGGATTTGGCTGGGAGTGAGCGGTTGAACGTGAGTTTTGCGAGTGGGCCTGGGGCAGGGTTACCCGATCGAGAGAGGGTGAAGGAGACGCAGAGTATTAATAAGAGTTTGAGTGCGCTTGGGGATGTTATTGCTGCGCTTGGGGAGAAGAATGAGAAGGGGGAGAAGGGGCATGTGCCGTATAGGAATTCCAAGTTGACGTATTTGCTGCAGAATTCGTTGAGTGGGAATTCGAAGACTTTGGTGAGTGGTTTACACAGGTGCTTTCCGCGTTGGCGTTGTTGAGTTGATGATGGAAATATGTAGATGTTCTTGAATTTGTCGCCGTTGGCTGTGCATTTGAATGAATCGTTGACTTCACTTCGGTTTGCGACGAAGGTGTGTTCTTCACCCCTACCCTTTATGCGCTTATCTTTCCTCAACACTTCGTTCCTCAGGTCAATAACACACAGATAGGCACTGCGAAAAAGCAGTCGCGATCGACATGATGCATGGTGACGGGTATACCATGACGGCTATGACGGACAATTTCGTTGATCTTGTAGCTTATTGTGATTTGTATTGGTGGTACGCCCCTATCTTACCACCTCGTCTTTGCATCTTCTTGCATTACAGAAAATTGTATTTATTCTCTCAAGCATTCTGATATTTTATTGCGCCTGGTGTCGTCCATTCAGCTTGTGGTCTATGGACTTCGGTATCCTTTTGATAACCACTTGCCATCAAACTTTAAGCTGTCAAACCTGATAATGTATGATTGGGCAGTTTGTGGCTTTATCGCAAGTTTTGAGCCTTTGCGTCTCTCAAGCAGTGGATAACATCGATAGGAACACACGATCAGGGGGTTTCTACCTAACAACGTGGGTCCTTACCGAATCACAATCCCCATATCTCAGACATGTTTTCATGAAGAAGCGACAAAAACATGTGATATTAACCTTCGTGATATGCTTTTGCACATGTCAGCGCATAAGCCAAGGAAGAATTGATGAATGACGACGATGTGGGGTGGGTCGAACAAGGAATCGAAGAGTAGATGAACTTCCTGATTAGTGAGATTTGCACCGTCAGGTGTGCCAGTTCTATTTATATTCCTCGTTATCTCCTACTCACTTCGTCTAATAGAAGCCTCGTTCGTCGCAAAGTCAATACGAAAAGGGATCAGGCTTGTGATGGATATCGCCTTTAGTCAGTTTATTCATGTGGAGATGGCTCATGCTAGCCCATGCCTGTCAAAGGGTAGAAACGTATATAAGGGCGTACTGGTGCTACCGAACAACCTCGCTGACACGCCTCGGTGGTAAATCGCAATGTTCCCCAAGATGTCGTTTTCCATCCTATTGCTCCTGGGTGCGGTTGTTTCTGCGGCACCACTTAAACCGAGAGCTCTGCCTACTCCTATCGCCGTTTCGACCGCCAAGAGTTATCTTTCTGAACGTTAGCGACTTTTATTACGTGTTTTCTGGTTGAGCTCTGTGCTAACTCGTGTTTGCTTTTGCAGTTACGGTTGCAGTAGACTCGAATTCGCCTGCGTATAGTCGGGATAGGTTCAAGACTTGGGATATCAGTTAAGACGAGGCTTATCCCATCCTGGCACACGCGTGTTGCTTAATTGGTATCACATAGTTTCTGGGAATTGCGATACCCGTGAAAGTGAGTCTTTCTAAAAATGTTAGCGTGTCCTCGATTTGAACTACTCACGCCCAAAATAGCTGTTCTGAAACGGGATGGAACGAATGTCGTAACCGACAGTTCTTGCTCAGTGACATCCGGACATTGGGTATCCCCTTATGATGGAGTTGCTACTAATCTTGCGAGCGATCTCGACATCGTAAGTCAGTGACCGAACACCCAGCCCGGCCATACTGAACTATGGTCTTCAAAGGACCATCTTGTCCCGCTGAAAGAGGTGAGGGTGTTCCATACGTCTGCTAAAGTTAGGCGATCAATCGTTGTGATGCCATTGACAGGCGTGGATATCAGGGGCTAGGGATTGGACAGATGCTCAGAGGGAAGCGTTTGCGAATGATTTGACGAGGCCACAACTTGTAGCGGTCACAGACAAGTAAGTGCTGCAATTAACTGTCACTATCCTAGGCTCACTCGATCGTCCAAAGTCTCAATGAGTCCAAAGGTACGAGACTATCGTTATTTTCAGTTCGTAAGCTACCAACGGAGCTAATCTTTCCATAATCCAGGTGACAGCGGTGAGCTTTATGCGGAACTAGGAACAGAAAGCCGAAGCTAACTTCTCGGGTGTGTGTAGACATCGCTAACTGGGTTCCTCCTCTGAGCAGCTTCGTCTGCACGTATGCAAGGGCGTGGGTCCAAGTGAAGCATTATTACAAGCTCACTGTCGATTCTGCAGAGAAGTCTGCTATCAGTAGCATTCTTAACAACTGCTGAAGGCTTGGGGCCGAAGGGTTAACGTTCATCACCATGAGAAGAACATTTCAGGAGTCGACATTTCAGAAATTCCATACATAAATATACACTTGGTTTCATCGATACAACATAGATACAGATAAGTAGTCCTCCCTCGATCACTGCTGGGCGAGCTTCGCGTTAGCGGTCAAGACAGCGTTCAAACCTTCCCTCTTCAAGCAATTCTCAAACTTGAAACTCGCGGCGATTGCATCGATTTCAGCCTCACTCTTGCCAATGAAGTGGTCAGCCCACTCCTTGACCAAGAACTCGGCAACCAAGATGTTACGGGAGAGGCGGGTGATGCGATCACTGAGCTTCCAAACGGGTGAGGGGTACAAGTTGCGGTATTTCTCCGGGATCTCTTGGATGATAAGGTCGGTGAGGGGTTGATAAGCGTGGCGGACGGCCTTGTCGTCAGCACCCCAGGCATCGACAGCAAGGCGGTGCTTCTTGGCAAGGAAGTCCTTGAAGAGTGTCATATAAGGAGAATCGAGGGACGTATGCACCATGCCCTGGAAACCAATATCCTTGTAGAGCCAGATAGACCAGCTGAGGCGATCCTAGAAATAAGGTGAGGTCTGGTGGGGATTGGACTAGCGTAAGAGTCATTCATACCTTGGCGTAGATCTCGAGTTGGTCGTTGAGCACTTTGTAGCGTGTCTCGTTGATAGACTCCGTCTCTGCACCCTCATATTGCTTGCGAGCATAAACTGGGCCCCACTCGCCGTTCCAGACACAGAGGCCGCGTTGATCCATCCACTCGCGCTTCTTCTCGTAGCTTCTCCTGAGACGGCGCTGCTGCTCTGGAGTGCCAGTGTAAACCTCGGGAGCACCGGGAAAGCCGAAGACGGAGTAGTCGTGGATGGAATAAGCAGTGTTATCCCAGTTTTTGTGGGCATCACCAAACTGAGAGAAGTCAGACGCGAAGGTGTTACCGTCAAAGAAGATGATGTGATCGGGATCTTGTGCACGAATGGCAGCATGGACTTCGTTGTAGAATTTGATGAGCCGGTGGTGCTTCTGATCGGTAGGCTCGTTGAGGGGATTGTAGCCAGCGATCCACTTGTTGCCCTTGTAGTGCTTGGCGAGTTCCGTCCACAGCCAGAGGACACGTTCCTGGAAGTCCCTGTGGTTCCAGACTGCAAACAACCGTTTTAGCATGACGCATCTTCCCGCTGCGGCAGATCTTACAGTTGGCAATGTGGCCTCCGTGGTCCGAGTGCCAGTCAGTGTTCTGACCGCCAGGAGCGGTATGGAGATCGAGAATAGTATAGATTCCATGCTTCGCGCAGATATCAATGACCCGGTCAAGGTGCTTGAAGCCGGACTCTTTGAGGACACGAGGGTTCATGTCATCTTGGAAACACATCAGTGTCGGAAATCGTGACAGCAATTGTAATGGTATTCACCTTCAAAATGACGATAGTTGAAGGCGATGCGGATGCAGTTCAGTCCAAGGCTTTTGAAAAACTTGGCATCGGCATCCTGGAAGAAATATTCCAGAAACTGGAACGAATGTCAGGCGTAGCGGGGAAAGAAACGGTGGAAATTGCTTACTTTATCGAAGAAGAGATCCGATTTTTCTTGACCGATGGACTCTGCAAGCGCCTCACGAATCTGGTATTCACAGCCAGGATAGCCTGGTAGATCGATCAGCTCGAGTTACTAGAAGAGCTCGCTCTTCATACCAGAGATAAAGTTTTCCATGCTGTGGATATGTCAATGGGTCGATCGTGATGCTACGCGAAGAATTACACTCACTTCATCCATCCTCCAAGGCCAGCACCGCGGAGAATGGTCTCTTTGCCTTGCTCATCAACGATCTTTGTTCCAGAGACTCTGAGAAGCGACATGGTGAAGAAAGGAGTGGGAAATTGGAATGACCCCAGCTAAAGAATTATCCGCCTGTGTATTTATATGACCCTCCATATTGCGGATAAACAGGTCCGCTGGGGTGCCGTGCCTGGGCCGGACAGAAGACTTCTGAGCTCCGATAAATTTCCGTTGGCTTAGCCATTCGAGATTCGCCATCTAGTAGGTTGGGTGAGCTTAGTATCTTGGGGTTGTTTTGAAATAGAGAGTAGAGGCAGAAAGTGTCCTTCTACGGCAATCTCTGTTGTTCGAAAGCAGAGCTTGAGCTTGGGTCCCCAGGACGTAGGTAGATCATTGAATTTGAGTTGGAGCGTGTTGCCACCGCGTGGACTCTTGTGGACTGTGATTGGTTCAACTTCTCACGTGTACCGTTCGACCATGACGAACTGACGCAGATTCCCTCAGAATGAACGGAATACCCGAAAACGCTTCCGAGCCTCCACTTGACCTCGTCGGGGGTCCATTCGCAGTCATAGAGTCTGATCCTGGTCAGTCGACAAACGTCATCCTCACAGGTATCTGAAGTATCTGACATCTTTCCTTCGACGTTGTAGGCGTTTTCTCTTCTTTAACCAGAGGATTTGGGGCAAAGCGAGTCGAAGTTGTTGAGATTTACGACATCGAGCCCTGGGCAGTGGACCACCTCGACCCGTATGGCTTAATTTTCTGCTTCACGTGGCATACGGATACGCACCGTCCAACGGATTTTGACGATCCCGCGGCAGAACGAGTGTGGTTTGCAAATCAGCTCAGTGATGACGCATGTGCCACTCATGCCATCTTAAACGTTCTCTTCAACTGTCCGGAAATTGAGCTTGGAGATGAGCTCAAAAACTTCCGAAAAGAAACCCAAGACTTTTCCCCTCTCGTATGTCTCTGACTTGATTGTGCATCCGAATGTTCCTTGATTTGGTTTTTCCGACGTGCGTAGATGAGAGGATTAGCAATCACGAACTCCCCTTTACTTCGTCAAGTGCACAACTCGCTCGCCCGGTATGTTGGGTGACATTGATTTCGGAACAATTGATTTGACTGTTCGCGGCTATGGGCCGCGCTGCACTCAAGCCCTGCTGATATCCGTGCATCATTAAATGCTATTGCGATCGATACATTGGACCGCAAGAAAAAAGGGTCTCAGTCATCTAGCGCCAAGGGCAGGACCGGGAAGCAGCAACAGTCAGGGACGAGCAAATCTGGTAAACCAAGGAAGCAAGAGAAACTTAGTGAGGAACAAAATCCAACCTATCACTTCATTGGTTATGTTCCAGCCTTCGGGAAAGTGTGGGAGCTCGACGGTCTGAAATCTGGTCCTCTTGAAGTGGGAGAATTAGCTTCGGAGACAGGCCGGGATGGGTGGATGGACGTCGTTCGACCCGCACTACGCCTCAAAATGGCCAAATACGGCGGTTCTGGCTTAGAAGATAGCGACATTCGGTTTAGCCTTCTGGCCGTTGTTCAAGATGCACAGTCCAAAATAACTGACGAACTCGAGTTTCTGAAGAAGGACAGAGACAACCTCGAGAGTCAGATGGAGCCAGGTTGGGAGCGGCAGGTGATTCCGGTCCTCTTTGATTGACGGTATACGCCATCTGAAAAAAGTTAAGGTTGATCCAGTCCTCTATCAAGAATCCCGGACAGTCTTTGAGTATCCCGTTCCTGATGCCTATGAACATCCTCCAGGTTTTGCGAGCAGACGGATGCAACGCGACATCGAGTTCATGGAAATGCCTCGAGACACACTTGCCTTGGTATGGCAAACAGTGGTGCGAGACGCAATACGAGCACGATCTACGCTCGAGGACGAAATCTCAAAGCGCGTGCAGGCACAAGTGAGTAGGACCGTCACTCCCAAGGCATTTGAATCAAACTCATGTTCGGAGACGGAGCATCTAAAGCGCACGTTTGACTATGAACCTTTCATCAAGGCGTTTGTGACTGAATTGCACAACCAAGGCTTATTTTATCCTATTCTAGGACTCGAGGATGGTGGCCGAAAAGCGAAGGAACCATCCTCGAAGAAGCAGAGATCGTAGAGTTCCATCATTGCTTGATAGCTCATGCCACCTGTAGCTACGATTTGCGCATTGTCATTCCTCCGGTTCGGGTTGGTCGTAGGTGGCCGACATAGTCCAGTATTTGTATTAGCAGAGACAATGGAATAGCGGGTACTGACATGCTTGTGTGATTTTCCAGGAAGTGAATGTATCCTCGAACACTTCGGCGGTGACATGGCGAAGGACTTGATATTCAACGCCTGTCTACCCTTCTGACTGCATCACTGACAAAAACTAGCCTGTAAAAATTCATTTCGTACTATATTACCGTTCGTAATAGTGACAACCTCGAAGATAAAATAAGGTACCATGGATATCACGACCGCCTCTTTGATCGTCCGTATCTTTGGACATGCAATCATCCCTCCACCTCCACACCGTGAAGCACTTCCATGCATTGCCGTTAGGTCTCTGGCTCTTCTTAACCCGTCCATCCATATCCAGGATGGAAGTTTCTAGCATCTGGGGTGTGGAAATCGTTACCGAGACTACCTCTGATCCAGGATCGTCGGGTTTATGGCAGGTGAGTGCAGAAGGTAATACGCTATTCGTTCCCTTTGGCATTAGAACGGTCAGGGCATGTGTGGGCGCATCAATAGATTGGATCTAGGCATTCAATACAAAGATGAGAGGTAGACCGTTTGAGACGGAGGCCGGAAACTTACTATTGTGTCTTTTTCCACCAGAATTCCGAGGATGGAAAAGTTCCGCTTGTATGCAATGATGTCACCTGCACGGAGTACTTGGTCCTTGACCAGGTCTGATAATTTGAGGTCGGCGGAGGCACTGAAGTAGAAGTGCCATTAGCGTCCTGGCTGAGTATATAATCAATGAATTTAGTTCACCCCGCCCTTGCTGTCGTTCCAAAGACTGGCATGGCGCCCAAAACTGACGTATCAACAGGGTTCACAGATGGGGTAGGGTGCGGGCTCTCTCTTTCCCAGTCTTCGTCTTTCCACGGTGCAGCTAGGGTGCCGTCCCGTATTCCGTCAAGGTATTTGTTTAATTTGGCTTGGTGGGTGGCGGTAAGCCAGCCACTAAATAAGTGATCCTGGAAGGTATGCGCGGCATCCAGAAAATGGGGATCATTGAAGAAGTTAGGGTTCAGTGCCCTTTCTGATGGGTCCGAGGCAGTTGTTGCATCATGTTGGGATTGCGCCGGGTGACCAACACCAGGTAAATAGTCGGCGAATGCTGTGGGCGGTAGTAATGTTACTAGTCCCTTGCGAGACTCGTCGGAGAGCATATCCCAAGTGTTCGCACAGAGCAGTCCCTAATGAATGAATTAAGTCAAAGCCACCTAATCCTGACATGTCTGGTGCCATTCAGCTGGGCCAGCGATAGCACGTACGGATATGTCCGTTGTTGTCAAGATGCTTCTGGGACTTTCAAGGATGTTGCGCAATTGGGTTTGAGGGTCGACATGCCCCGGTGCCTTACGTTTGGTTGCCCGTGAAGGTTCTATACCCGCATTAGGTGCAGAGTTTGGCTTGTCTGCATAGGTAACAGGAGTTTTCACCGGTTGTCGCGTCGACCTGCGTGGCCGATCTACCATGAGAACTGAGAGTGTGGTGTCGGTGGTACTTAGCCTGGCTATTCATGGCTTAACAATAGGACCGTGGATATATATTACATAATTATCTCAAAAGTCCAGAACAGTGTTACACAAGTGCTCTTGCTCTTTTCAGGTCCCCTTGGACAGACGTGTTCTACATCCACTTCCAACCTCGGATGATTTCTCCAGCGAGACCGCTTAGTTGCGAAATCTGAACTGGCTCGTTCTCCCGTACATTCTCTAAACCAGCCGAGTTCAGCTCGAAACGGAGACCTTGCCTCCTGGAAGCATTCAGCACAAAGTTTCCCATGGGTTACCTCACCATGTTATTGGCCTCTGTCATCCGAGCTACATCGACACCATTTTGAACCCCAAGTGTTATGACAGATGCTAATACATATGCATCCTAATTGAACAAAGCACACCTCTATTGCTTGACCCTAGGTGCGGGGTTATGGCATGTGCACGGGCGGGGGTTTCACCACAGCACCGCTATCCTCCCATATCCATACGCAGACAGGGGCAGTGAAGTCAAGATCGCCCAACGAGACGGTTTATTGAAGCGCTGAAACGACAAAGATCGCGCCTTGTCAGATCCCTTAAGGTGTAAGTTTCAGCCTACCCTCAACAATTCATAGCTTCATCTTCCCATCCCTCGAACCCGCTGAGAACTTCATCCTGTGACGCCTCTTGTACAGCCTCGCCTGGGAATGGAATTCCTCCCTTCTCTGGCTCCGAGTAGAGTGCAACCGTACTTATGAGACGGCCCGTGGAAATAGGATAAGCCACAATATGCTATTACTGTGCTTGATCCACTGAGTCAACAAGACTCACGAACCTTGTTCTTTCCACAGTACTGATGGAATCATCAGTATTCGCAGTAGACCCGTTGTGGGAGGACACTAACCATTGCAGGGGGGGGCATTGTGTGTTTGTTACACCCGCACCCTGCCGCCTATGTCAAGTAGCGGTGCTATACGAGGTGCGGTAGCGGTACTGGATGCAGTCGGCGGTAGCAAGTGCTACGTAACTATGTGTGGTCACAATGTTGGTGGAGTAGCAATCTACAATCAATACGAAGTACGGCATTTTCGGCAGTACTGGATGCAGCACACTCGTCGTACCTGGATGTGGCACGCAGTGGTACTGGATATGGTATCAGTGCGGTACTCGGCGGTACTGGATGCGGTATCATTGTGGTACCTAGCAGTACTGGATGCAGTACCATGGCAGTAGCCAGTGGTACCGACACTGTAAGACCGCAGTACCCAGTGGGCCTGGATGTTGTGCCCCTGGTATCTTTGAGAGCTCATGATCTACTCTCATTTGCCACTGGTACCCCCTTGCTCTCTCCACCTCTGACTGATTTGCATTCTGGACTCTTGGCAAAGACTATCGTGCCTTGTTGCGACAATATCATTTCGGCATCCGTGGTCACAAGATTCACGTCCATTGAGAAGCCCAACTCAGAGTCAGCGTCGGTGGGGATAATGCAAGCGACTGCTTCTTCGGAGATCTCAACCTTCAAAGCAATATTAGTCCGTCATTTGACGAACCTCTTGCACCTGCTCGTAGGAGGGAATTATACAATTTACTTATATTGCATTTCATGGCACATACTCCTATTTATCTGATTTATCATTCGTTCTGATTTATCATTTATTTATCCATTTAGGTGCGATGTGTTCTTGACACCTCGAAGCCTCACGAGAGGATAATTTTAAGGCAAGTCATCTGACAGAAATAATTCCACTCTACAACATCGAATAAAATATTTTCTTTCGGAAATAGCACCTCAGCCACTAATTTCTTCCATTTATCCTGCCCAATCGCGACCTTCATGTCCCTCACATCCGCAACAACGACCAGTTGCCGACTCTCCTCCACCCGGCCCCTAGTCAGTGCTTTATGCAACCTCGCAACACTTCCAGCAACATCAAACGTCTCAAGAAACCCTCCGCAGCGTTTAATCAGCGACCGAGGATCGCTCTCCACTTCCTTAAGCTTTTCATCGAAGACCAGGAATCGGTACTCACCGAACATATTGAGACGCTCCTCATTTGGTTCCCATACTCTGAAAACCTTTTGTGACGGGACGAGGGAAGATGAGAACGTGGGACGGGATGAGCTGATTGGAGGTAGGATGAAAGTTTCTTCGAGTGTTGCTGCGTTCTTGAGGATATCTGTCAACCAATCGAGTTTGACGAATTGAGCAACGGAGATGAGGGACGGGGCGACAGAAGCATTCGTAGCGTACGTCGATACGATGTGGTGCGTTACCTGTGGGTTCGGTGTATAGACATTCGATATGCTTGTTCAGGCCGTTAGCAAAGAAGGGGTGAGTTTACCTAGTTCCGAGCACATTTCAAGAGATATGTTCGACTTTCCCCGCAGATTAGGAGAATAGCAACATATTGGTTGCCACTCCACCCTAGTTCTTCTGTTAGAAACACAAGAAGGGTTGAAATAGACGAACCCACGATATTGGAAGACTGATCACAATAGAAATGACATCTCCATCCTGCACCTCCTTCGACGACTTGGGATTTGTAACGAGTTGCTGGTTTCCTCTCAGAAACCTCATGCCTTTGTCCCTATTATTGACAAGCACTAACGTTGGCGGCTTATCTGGGTTACGCTAAAGGGGAATTCCAAAAGAGGGAGAGGAAAAAAACACCATATCCTCTAACGAATACGGTCCAAAGATAAGCTGGCAATAATCATGGGAGACCCTTTTGCTTCCAATCAAGATTTCCGACCGAATAAGACTTGCCCGTCTTTAACGGTTTTGATTCCATGACGGCATGAGCCACCGTCAATATTCGGTCGATGTGCGGTGGAGGGTTGTTTACTCCGAAATGAGAGGTTTGCACCGACCTCTGGGTCAGATGGACCCATAATTATCCACCTGCTAGGTTCTGAGCCCCGGTTAGTATGATGGAGGCAGAGTATCACGGCTATACTCGCTAGATCGTCATAGAAAATTGCTGAAACCCCGAGAGAATTAAGGGCTCGCCAAGCCGAGGAGATTTTGGGATTAGGAAAGTAGAGCTGTGGAATCTTGTACCTTGATCGAAGGAGTTCCTCCTGGGAGGATAACAAGCTTCAAGTCTCGTGAATGACTCTGAGCAGCGGGAAGGTACTTCTGTTACGCGTCGGTCACGATCAGTCATATCTGGTAACGCGTCTTCTCGCGTCTACTCCTTTCTGTGGGCCCGCCATGGGTGAGGTAAAATGAGACACTGACTCTTTAAAACCGTAGAAACATGTGAGCAAAGCTACCTCGCTTGAACCCCAATGGCAAACCTCATTCGCTCAGCCAAGCCTGTTGATCGCTGGACCGACTACGACCTTCGTGCTTTTAACATCCAAGTTGTCAACAAAAACACGGACGAATTCTTTGGCCACCCCCTTCCGGAGCAACTGGACGTTTCTCCTGGTATCTTGAACAATCTGGACGGATCATCTATCACATCCGTCGAAGAGAGTGAATTCTTTGCGTATCTACGATATACTATCATGTTCTGTACAGAGAAGGACAACATTGCGATCGACTTTGTTGCTGCCGTCCTCAGACTTACAAGGTTTAGTTCTAGTCGTCATATCATTTGCACACGGCCAGAGATCCCGTTTGTGATGTGCGGGGAGAAAATGTCTGCCAAGACAGATGTGTGTATCATGGAGGGAGGGCGAGGTGCGGGGAGGTTTCTGATGCTTGTGCAGGAGGATAAGGTAAATGAAATCCAGTTACTCTGTGTTCGACATGCCAACCAGTGAGTAGGAACCCCTGTGCGACTTAGGGTATGAGCCGGGGTCTCAGCTCATTGCAGGCGCCATTGCTGCATTCTATTGGAACAACTTCTCAAGATGGCAAGTTGGACTTCCCACAACCCCAGAAGCCGTGATTCCTGGCATCGTCATCTGCGGCAATGCACCAATCTTCTACAAGATTCCCGTGTCAGAAGCTCTCGTTGAGGCAGTTATCACTGCCCAGTACCCTCCTACGGTCACCACAGTTGAGAGGCTTGTACCACCTGTCCCTGATCGTCGGACATACCTAGAAGACGGTATGAAGCCTTTGGAAAACCGACGAGTTGTCTTTCAGTGTTTCCAAGCCTTCAAAAAACTAGTGGGTTGTCCCGGCTCTTTCAGACGTACACTGACACTCCCTGAATACCTAGGTTCACAATGTATATCCGTAGTTTGGTCTCTTGAGAATACTGATGTTTTATTCTACCTTGGATTAACATTGTAGTATTACACCGCCGATTATGTTAGGCTCTTCGTAGTAGACTGCAACCCATCAACCGACCCGCCTTAATCTCTATCTGTGACGAGCTCATAGTATGTTGGTTCTTCCGATGGCGATGAATATCCATTGCCAGCCACTTCTTCACATGGAAAGCATTGGCTTCGAACAAAGCTTTAGTTTCTTCGGCCTGGTGAGGATGCTCGAAATGAGGCTGAGTTGGCCGAATGAATGAGGGAGATGGGCGGCGAAGGCCCTAACGGCTTGTCCGAAGGTTCCTCATTCTCCTCAGTCCAACAGTTTTGCGCATCGAGGAATATCAAAGCGGGTTTATAACCAATGTGAGAAACCTCACCCGGCATGGTTTGATGATCCTACCTTGACTTCCTCAGGAACGGGATGTGGTGTCGGTCCGGTTGGGAATTACTGAAATGTTACGCTTCGAGAGAAGCACATTCAGACATATGCAAAAGAGTGGGTCTTCATCAGTAGCTTCTATCTTGTTGTGAGCTCATCCCCACTTGTCCCCTCTCTCCTTTCGTATCCTATTCCATAAAACTCATTGCTTGCCGGTCATGTGTCTAATCTCAGACACCCTCCCCGCCGGACCCTTGCATCACACATAATTGCACCTTTACTGTGTCGCATGTGTACTTATGCTGCATGTTAATGTAAAGGTAAAACCTCCGTTAGAGGTTCTAGATAAAGCGAGCGCAGTCGAATCCAACAACTACTGGACTTCATAACCGAACTATGAGAAATAGTGGCCCAAAATTTAGGAAAAAGATAAAATAATATTTGACTATAAAAAAAATCGGTGGGACTGAGGATGAACTTTGGGGAGCGAGGTGGAGGTCAAATACAGGTGTGCGATCTCTTCCTCCCATTACATGGCATGCTCTTCTTTATATATGAGTAAAACTATGGATCTGAAAGGAAATCTCGAGGTGAAGGACCATAGATGAGGCGAAACGGAAGGTAACTAAGCTGAAACTGGCCGAGAAATGTAGTAAAACAATAAACCATATAGATTTAAGGAAGGGTGAAGGTGAATCGGATGATATACAATATCAAATGCAGAGCGAGAAAGCGAGAGCGAAACGGAGAAGGCATAGGCTGAAACACGAGCGAAATTTCACAAGACAAGACTACTTGAATACTACTACAAATAAGACAATAAGCGAGGATAGGATCATGGGACTGGCAACGACGGAAGAAATGTAGAACTGTATACACATAGGCACGACGACGATAAGATTTAGAAACTTGAATAGTGGAACCCAAAAGGCGGCTCGACGACGGGCGCTCCGACAAGGTTCATTCCGTGATTTGGATTAGTGAGAGAGTGACGTGAGGTTGCCGTTTTTCACGAGCAACCGATCGTCGGTCTCTACATTAATATATCCATTTGTCATACCTGAACTACACTCCGTTTAATCCATGGTACTTCTGCCTGCTCATTAACCCCCTTTTCCACCCTCTCTATGGAACTATTTCTCACCTTGCACTCTTCACCTTGGGTTGCTCATAACGCAGCGACGACGTATGTCTCTCTGACTAAAACCCCTCGACAAGGAGAGCAAACCTGCCGGTGGACTGTTTGCGAGTCTACACATATCCTGCAATTCCCATCCGAATTTGGTCAGGGTATCCTATCCCCTATATATAGGGGAGCTGACGTCCTTGCAAGTCGATGTCATACTAGATCAGCCAGGTATGGAGACGCCAGTGTCACCGGTGGTGGTAATATGAGACAGGTAGACTCCTTAAAACCCTAGAAAACATGTGGGGAAACTCACCTCACTTTGAACCCTGATGGCAAAGAGCATTCGCTTAGCCAAGCCTGCAAAACACTGGATTGAGAGTGACCCCGATGCTTTTAACATCCAAGTCGTCACCAAAAATGCAGACGAGTTCTTTGGCCACCCCCTTCCAGAGCAGCTGGATGTTTCTCCCGTAATCTTGAACAATCTGGACGAACCGTCGGGCGCATCCAACGCAGACAGTGAATTCTTCGCATGTCTAGAAGAAACCACTGTCTTCCATTGTAATAGAGAATCCTTTGTGGTTGATTTTGTTGCTGCCGTTCTCAGACATACGGGGTATAGCGCCGGTCATTGTGTCATCCACACACGGAGAGAAATTCCATTTGAGATGTGTGGAGAGACTGTGGGTGCCATGATAGATGTGTGTGTTATGGAGCGAGGGCGAGGCACGAAGAGGTTTCTGATGGTTGTCCAGGAGGATAAGGTAAAGAATATCCAGTTACTCTGTGGTCGGCCTGCTAACCAGTGAGTAGCGACACCTATCGGGGTTCGAGGGTGAGCCAGAGCCTCGGCTCATTGCAGACGCCATTGCAGCATTTTCTTGGAACAACTTCTTAAATCGGCGAATTGGACTCCCCACAGTCTCCGAGGCCGTGATTCCTGGCATCACCATCCGTGGAAGTGCACCAATCTTCTATAAGATTCCCGTTTCAGAAGCTCTCGTTGAGGCAGTTACCACTGCCCAGTACCCTCCTACGGTCACCACAGTTGAGAGGCTTGTACCGCCTGTCCCTGATCGTCGGACATACCAAGCAGATGGTATGAAGCCTTTGGAGAACCGACGAATTGTTTTTCAGTGCTTCCAAGGATTAAAAACATTAGTGGGTCGTCTCGGCTCTTTCGGACACACACTAACACTCCCCTGGATACCCAGGTTCACAATGTATATCCGTAGTGTGGTCTCTTGTGAATACCTATATTTTATTTTACCTTAGATTGTCATTGTGGTATTACACCGGCGATTATGTTAGGTTCTTCGTAGTAGACTGCAATCGCATCGACTGGCCTGTCTTGATCTCCACTTGTGACAAGTTCATAGTATCTTAGATCCTCTGATGGGCGATAAACCTTCAATGTCGGTCGCTTCTTCGCAGGGGGAACATTGGTATCGTAAAGGCATTAAATATCTTCCAAGGGGAATCTACTGTCAGCCCAAAGGGTAAGGTGGATAGTTGGAGACGGTGCAGCGAGATTAGTCGCTCGGACGCTGTGACGGAATCAACATTCCGGGTATAGGTGCTCGGTGAGCGTGTTCAGAAGGAGCCGAGTTAGCCGAATGAATGAGGGAGATGGTTCGGGGCAGCGACGGCTCTAACGACTTGTCTGGAGGTTCCTCATTCTCTCTAGTCCAACCGTTTTTGTGCGTCGAGGGATAATATCTACTTGAACTATTAGAAGTGTTCTAAAACATATGAAGGGCCTCACTCGGTATGCCAGTTTGATGATTCTACCTTGACTTGTTCAGAAACGGGATGTGATGTGGTACCGCTGGGAATGCTGCACGTCGTGGGTGGGACATTCAGACATCCAAAGGAGTAGGTCTTCGTACCTCCAAACCTTGGCCACCGGTGTCCTCCAATCATCCAACGCAAACACGACCCCCACACCTCTCACATCCACGGCGACGGGCTGCTGACTGGTGGGGACTCGGCAGAGATTAAAGCTTGAAGTACGACAGGAACTGATATATAGTACAAGATATACATGTCACTGCCAACTTCTTACCAACTATCCTGAATGTCTGATACAAACGAAGAAACTAATTACAACATCGACTGTTTCTAAGTTAGGGAGGACTCGAAAGCAAACTCACAGCCCGGGAAAAATCAACGGGGAATGTGGGGAATCGGAAAGAAGAGGGAGGAAAAAGGCAGGAAGGTACGCCATCACGACGAGGTTTTGAATCAAAGCAAAGAGAAGGGGTAATAAATGATTACGATGACTATTCTGATGATGCAGTAGGTTTTGTCTGGTTCACTGCAGCGAGTACGGCTTGCAATTGTGGATTGCTTTGCAATAATTCAGCCAACTGTGTCGGTTGCATCATCGACAGTGCATGCAGATTTCTCATGATCGCTTGCTCCACTTCTGTCGTTAGTGTAAACGACTGCGAGCTATCCCCTGGAGCTGCTGACAGTTGTGGAGATGGCGACATGGATGCAGCATGGCTGGCGTCAGGGACTATTGATGTACTTGGAGGGGAAGCAGACTGTTGTGGGGTCTGGATTGGAGGTGTACTACTGTTGCTTGAAGATGTAGTTGAAGGGGTTGGTGCGTTGGATGAGGCCTCAGGCCCGGTAGCGGGTGATTGACTTCGAACCACCGAAACAGGATCTTGTACTTGTCCCCCATCGGTCGTTCGTACGTGCGCGGACACGAGGGTGGGTGATGCATTTGACGGCTGGCTTTGCTGGCTCTGCGCCGTATCACTCGTCAATCGGGTATCTGCCACCTGACTAGAAGCATCAGCAGCCTGATCGTTGCTGTCATCTCCACTCTGTTGACTTGGTGCCCAAGACGTGGTTCCAAGCCTCGGACCTTGGTAAGGCTGTTGCCATTGCAACTGACCACCACGATATTGCTGGTTATACAGATACGATGTGTACTGTGTTGTCCCATTCATTGGCGCGTTTGCATAATAACCACCATATGGATAAGAATACTGCGTATATGGCGTCTGACCGGCACCATAGGCCCAATAATTGTAGCCAGTCCGCTGCGGGTAATATGGGACGGAATAAGAGGTTGAAGGTTGCGAAGTTGTCGTATTAGCAATAGCCTGAACGGGCAGGGACGATGTCGATGGAACTGGTTGAGCCGTTGGGGTCCTCAGCTGCATAGGCAGATACGAGCCAGGGATG
The DNA here is from genome assembly GCA_018524415.1 of Podaxis rugospora. NCBI lineage: Eukaryota > Fungi > Basidiomycota > Agaricomycetes > Agaricales > Agaricaceae > Podaxis > Podaxis rugospora. The sequence goes on from JAEUWL010000649.1 coordinate 99,806, forward strand.
TTCTGTGGAACTTCGATTCGAGTGAGTGTGCAGGCATCCGCTCATGGCAGGGATGACACACCTGGTGGTTCCGGTGCCGGCTCCGAAGGCTTTTGATGAACGGGGCCATCGGTACTTCCAAAGACCACACTGCCCCATTTGAACTCCTTCTTTAATCCGCGATCCCAAAGGACTTCGACGGAGCCAGTTTCCTCGACGACCCGTACCAACGACACTTCAAAAACACCAGCACTAACGCGAATCTTGATGCGAGACATGCTCGGAAGTGCTAACAGCTCCTTCTTTATTTTCTCCTGCTTGTTGGCCTTCTTCTCCGCCGCAACAGCCTGGAATAGACCGGAGATCCAATCGGTAAAATGATGTATTGCCTTAAGGGGGGAACGTACCGGGTTATGTTGGGTGCAGAGAATTTGCACCCCCAATTTCTTAATCACCTTAAGAACTTGATCAGTCCTCTCCAGCGGAGCACCGAGCGCTACATCCACCTCCATGGGAGCGGATGTGGAATCCATCAAAATAACTTCCTTCTCTACCTCCCGTACTACCTCAAACATAATGGCAGGGTTATTCCGGGCACACGAAACGTGGAAGGCTTTAGGGCATTTCCCTTTAGTGCACTGAACAGGTGCACCATGGGCTTTCGATTTGTTCCTCGTACATGACGAGCATTTCTATGCCAAGGGAATCAATATGATGAGACACGTTAATCAAATGAGCAAACCTACCAAATTCCATCTATCTCTCACGATACCATCTACGCCAAATACCATCCGTTCCTTCGTTCCATTACTACCGTCCATTTCGTCGACCCAAGTCTCGGGTACAATTTTTGCACATTGTTCATGTGCCATCCAAATTTTGGGATTGCCAGCTGCTTCGACTGCATCCTTCCTCCCGATTGGCGGATCATAAACCCTTAAGAGGTCCTCGCGGTTCTGGGAGATACAGAGACAACACGGGAAAACCTCAGCCTCCGGTGGTCGTGGGGGGAGCTTAAGGGTAACCGATATTTTAGACATAGATGCAGGGGGTTTGGGCGGCGAAGGTCTGGATATTGACGCTGAGGTTGTGGCTGATGCTGTCGATGAGGTTGATACCGACTTCTTGATGGGTGAAGGTTTAATTTTGATCTTCTTGACTTTTGCAGGCTCTTCGCCGCCTTCCGACTTTCTCTTACGAGACGTCTTCGGTGCAGGAGGTATTGCGACGGACTCGAATTCTTCGCTCTTCACGACAATCCTTGGTCTCGTGGGCCTCTGCTTCCTGGGGTTCGAGATAGGAGAGGGTGGTGCAGAGATGACTTCTCGCGCCTCAAGCGCCCGATCTCGTAGAAGCTGATCTACATCGATGACAACACTGTCGATTATATCAATTGGATGAAGTTATCCTCGCGTAAAATGGTGGATCCCCACCTGTCTTCAATGCATTTACAGGCCTTGGCCTTGCGTCCAATCTCTATCCAACTGTCCAAAGCAAAGTTGACGCTCTCTGCACAGTTTAGACCCAAGTTTAACCCGGCGTGGTAACCACGTGGATAAGTTATCACGAATTCGCCCGCATGTTGAACCAGGAAATTGGGTCGACACGAGGACTGCGCGAGAATTTTGGGAGAAGCAAGGAAGGATTTGTGTCTCAAGAATTGGGGACAAGTGGAAGTATCCTTGGGGAAGTATCCTTTATCCGATAAGTGCTATGTCTGACGCCATGACAAAGTAATACATACCTCTCATGGTCTGCTCCATGGCACATGCGCGACCTTGTGGGATAGCATACCAGAATTTCGGCGCACCGAAATGGATATAGTTAATACTAAAGAGATCCATATCTTCCACGTGCCACGCGAAGGTTGCCCTCCACATCCCGAAGTAAAGGTAAGGAGTATTGACTCCTGGCAGGCCCTTATCAGATGCTGGTAACAGCCGCGACAGTGTTGAAGGGAGGTGAGCAACATTCCAACTTTTCGTTTCGTCGGTGAAGAGAGAGCCTGCAAGATGTATGAATACAACGTGAATATAAATCCACTGGTTAATGATCGTTTACTTACCTTGGGTATCTGCACCGTACCACGCTGGCTTACCAAGTCCAAGATTGCGCCAGTAAGTGCGCTCCAGCTCCTGACAGAATTCGACCGTATAATCAGAGGGTTTCGTGTCAGGGGGTAGCCAATCCTTGTGAGGATCGAAATTGTCAACAAAGGCTAAGTCTCGGGCATGATTGGCCTTCTTCTGTTCCTTTGTCTGATTGCGTCTCCCGCGTGTTTTGGGTTTCTCATCAATAGGCGCAATCGCAACGCTGTTCCGTTTTTCATGGGGGTTATGCTCTGTAGGAGTACTGGTCCTTGCGACGCTACTCGGGGATGTAACGGCAACAGGAATCGAGGGGTCGATTTCGTCCAATTGACGCGATTCGTCTATGGGTTCCTCCTTAACGGTGACGACATCCGGACCGGCCGATTCCGCGCTCACCGCCCCATTCTTCTTCTTCGTCCTCCGTGTCCTCACTGGGGGTGCATTGCCGGTAGCACGACGCGATTTAGAACCAACATCATGCACTCCAGGTGCTCGAAATTCATCCTTATGGCACATCTCCACCCATTCACGAACGCTCATAAATTTCCGTTTCTCGAGGTTCTCCTGACGGAATAAGCCCCCGTGCCCGAGCATATGTTGTTCAATGGGACGGCTAATCTGGACTTCGCGCAGTTGGGGGATGATTGAAGGGAGGGCTTCAGTCCTGAATGCAGATAGGTCATAAGCTGTGACGGAGTGAAATAATCAGGTTTTATACCATTCTTTTGGTGGTATAACCTTCACAATTCCGCTGCGCATCCCCCAGCACTCAATTCTCTTCATATATTCCTCAAAATCCTCGAATTCGTCAATGGAAGGCTTGAATACTGGGATGCCTCGATGTGCCAATGGATCATCGTCTGGACTGAGCCAGACCCGCCTGCCGGAATTTGGAGATGGGGAGGCTTGTGGGGCCTCAGAACCATAGAAATGATCTGGCTGGGCGATTGGGGGAAGCGGAGAGGTGGGGCGAGTGGGTATTGAAGCTGGCAAGCGCGACATGCGGGAAGATTGGTTCGGTTGTGTGACTGTCGATTATATCAATCACAAGTAGGCTGCTGGGGCGTAGATGTCGTCCTCCCAATTACGACGGCGCTTTCGTCGCCAATAACGAGCGAATAAGACTCAAGGCTGTCAGGGGTTGTCGAACAGCGTCGTCGTCGTCCAGCTCGACTGTTGGGTCGGACCTTGCGGAGTTCCAATCTTCTTGCCTAGAATGGATCTATGCCGACCGGGTCCGTGCATTGGCGCAGACGGCTCCGCCACTCCGCCACCACTAGCCGTTCCCTCCACCATCTCATCTCTGTCAGAAACCACGAAAGCGCGGTGAATGGATTCCTGAGCTCTGAGTATTCCTTTGCAGAAATGTGTATCTATTTCCTCTATAAGCCCACAATAAGAGTTTCGTTCTTGTGCAGTCTTCGAGTGACTGAAGAGACATAACGAACGACTTTTAGCTAAAGACAACATCCGAGGTGCTGCATAGGCTGTCATTCTGTGCCTTCTGGCACCTGGTCCATCCATGCACAGACTAATGTCCAAACAGAATGGCCCAAAATGGGCATGCCACAGAGATGATGAGGCACACAGGCACCTACACTCGCACTAGAGGACGCAACACTACATTTAAAATGCACGCTGTGCACAGCGTACTTCCTGGTCCTGATCACGGACTTCCGGAGCTTTGAGTCACTGTCTGGTGTACGTGAATATTGGCGCTCCGCTGGACGCAAAGAACGCCTCCAGTAAGATGACAAGTTTGTGATGTTATTTATTATGTATTTACCTCTCCTGACCTGGTGCCTTGGGCCAACGGAATGATTCTTCCGAGAAGCATTGCTGAATTCTGGGATCTCGAAGAGGTGACCTTATCCACGGCGCCACTGGGCGCTCTTTCTCCTCAAGTCATGGGGCCAGTTCGGAAGAACGAATCTATAATACCATTTCTAGCTACTTGTGTTCATGTTGTCTTTCATCCCAGTTATAACATCCAGGACACGACATACAATACTGACTCTCTCCTTAACCACGCCAGAGTACTCCCTAAACAAACGAAGATGGTATTTGGAAATACCAGAAGATGGTGGGGCACGAATTCGAGAGATTTGTTACACGCCGACTGCTGGTTTGCCTTTGTTGGATCATCAAACCAAAGTAGGCGTTCAGGGCTAGTCTCGGATCCTATCTAACAATTCATCAAGGTTGCCTGAGCCTTGCTTTTTTAATCAAGATTTTCCTCCGACCCTGTGAGTAAACATCCGTCGTTGCCGGTCTGGCGACTGTTGGTGAGATGGCCAGCGATAGGGTCAGTCTCGGTTTTGAAATTACCTGCTGGCCAACTCCACAACGACGAACAAGAAATAAATAGCTCCAATACCTGCTCCGGAAAATCCGAATCTGCAAAACTCCACAATGCATCACTTCAGCAACTCCTGATCGGATATGCAAGGCTGTGTAATGAAAAGAACCACTGATAGGCTCAAAGTAGTTACCTCAAGGCTCTCGTTTTTCTATTCTCAGCATCCGTACAGCCTACAGGCATCAGTCTCATCCAGTCTAATGCCCGTGAATGATGCGCACTATAGCCTCTGTATTCACTACCCGAAGAATGCTGGAAGACGCCCATGAACTCAAGACATGAGTCTATCACTGACTGATAAACGCGGTTCCATTCTTAGATTGTCATCTATGTAGTCTCAAGAACACAAAACTGACTTGCTAGACAGTTTTCACGACCTATACGCGCACCTATTCCAGGCGTACCTTTGTTTATACAGCTAGTCCATGCGGTCCTAGCACAATCTGTCCCGCATATCAGTATCACGCGACTTCCGACCTCTTAGGACGTCGATCGGACCGCGCCTTTCCGACGAGAGATTCTTTTTGTTGAAGTGCAGGCATTCCAACTGAGGTCTTAGGTTGGACATTGATGTCAACTACAGAGCCAACAGGGTTCCTCGTTCGTCGGGAACGTTCGGGAGGTCGACTGGGCATGACGAGCTTGTTTTTACAATCATATTCCCTGAGCTAGTCAATTAGTCCAGAGTACACTTGATTTTACCGCGCCAGTGATAATGTAGCACTCACGTATTGTTGCGGGCGGTCCCAAGTTTGGGGATTTCAAACCAATCGTCGAGTATAAGAGGAACGCCTCGAACACGTTCACACACCACAATCACTGTTCGCAGCTAAGCCCGACACTATCGTTGCCTCAGCATTCAGTCAGCGCAAACGTATCACGGAGTGGCGTCGGAGAAAGAGTTACAGCGAATAGCTGAGGTAAACTGTCCTATAATATTTCGCCTGTTCAAGCGTCCACGATACAGGAATAGCTGGAGTTTTCGTGATGACTGCTAGTTCTTCTTCAGCCTGGCTCGTATACAGCCACAAACAGCATTACCCGGTAGCTCTGCACTTCCCAAACAATACAGGCGGCGTTTCCGGACACCTGCATATCTGAAATACATTCTGATACCGTCCAATTGCAAGCCGGAGATATTTGACAGAAGCACGCGGTTGTGGTGCGAGGCTATGTCCCCTCAAGTTCAATAATCGTTCGCATTCAGGGTCCGGCTAACGACGAGTTCTCAACATGGAGTGGGTATGACGATTTGCGTTTCCTAAAATGTCCGCGAGGATTTTGAGCCTGGTGTACTGGAATTTGCCGTACACTACCGTTTTGTGACAGTAATTGGCAGCATCTTTCGTTGTTGGAAACGGGCAAACTGCATCCAATAATGTTGAAAAAACGGAAATCCTGTTGCAACGAGCTCAATTCTCACTGCTATATCCTCATACCGACTATCCGATATTGTGGAAGGAGTAGGCATAGCTTCGCATCCTGAACGGTTCGAGAGTGGTGAAACTCTCCTTGAGCATCATAGCTCGACGATGTTGCCAAGGTCTTTGCAAGTTCGACGACATTTAATAACAATATTTTCTCCAGGATTCCGAGGATCATCGCCCGGAGAGCCAGCTATTTACAAGCCTACTACTAGCTACGCAAGGGTCCGTGACCAACGATGGCCAAATACGATTCGCAGGTTCGATTACTGTGTTGATGTATCTGCCGCCTTTAGAACATGGTGGGTGAAGTTAGGAACCTGATGACCAAAGCCAACGGCCTCCCATTATCATGATCCAACAACGCGTGTAAGGTCACGCGTCGTGCTGATGGATTGTATGTCCTACATCCTGTGTGGTAAAAGCCGGATGGTGGCTAGAAGGATCCATATCTTCCCTTCATTGTGCCCGCGCCTAGACTATACATCCAAGTCAGTCGAGACCAATGGCGTGGCAGATCCAGGGCTCTATGATCAATCCATCTCCTGAAAGGACGGAGGTGGCTGTCCGACAGGCACCAATGAACATGACAAACAAGGCTCACCCTGATTTAGAATCCATTCGAAATTTGCGCGGAATGTGCCTTTTGGGTATTCATCATAAGTCCAACATAAGGCGCGCGCTGAGGTAGTATTCATGTCACGGATCCTACAATATGACGGGAAATAACGCGGTTCACCTATTTGATGAAATCCTTGAACTGTCAGTGTTCCCGAAGTTAGGTAATGTCGTGCCTCCTGGCCCGAATTCGCCAGATGGTTGTCCGTCCGGGCATACTGAGGAGCCACAAATGATCTCTCTACCTTCACACCACCCGAAGGGCATGGACTCGATCAGCAAGGGCACTATAGATGGAAGTCGTTCCAGAGATTAGTTACCGAGACGGTCCATGCTTCCGCCACGCTTCGATATCCGTTGTTTCGACCTTATTTAATGGAGGCTGTTCGTTCGTCAAGTCCTTCCCACATCTGGCATTCGATCACCTTGCCTTGAATTGAGATCTCACTTTGGCCCTGGCTCAACCCCCTTATTAAAATCGGCTCTACATCACCAACACATCCCATCCTCCTACCCGCCGTGTTGCCCCCGACTTCCATGTCTCGCAACCTGAAGACTTCGCGCGCTCCCTACTATGGTACGCAGTTCAGCATACCATGTCATGTAATTGGCTAATACTCGGCAACTCATAGTTGTCCCAGACATCAGTTCAGAAGCCTCGCTACCTCGATCAGAGCACGATCAACGCGCCTTCCCTCTTTTCTCATCGTACTTGGATTTCACAGAGTGTTCGCCGAGTCGTAAGCTAGTGAAGTGGACTAGCTCCCTTGAAGGTACGCACGGATGCCATGTCCATTTATGAATCTCGAAGAACGGCCCTTCAGATCCCCAGTCACCATTGTCCCATTGGTTGGACTCGAACCCGCTCACTCCAGAGTTTGATTCCTTCGATGGTAAGCCTTTATTCTCATTGTCATTGGAATGCTCTAATAATCTCACAGCACCCCCGGGCACTCGGAGTTCTTTATCCCCGTCAGCTCAGGATAAGAATTACATGCCAATGGGTAGGGAGCACCTGCCTCAAGTTGCAATCGAGCCAGCTAACGTAGCTTCAGAAGAAAATAACTATCTGACATGGTCATATGATGTATCGGATGTCAATCCTTCGCTCTATGCCCCGTCCACATTATCATCACACCCTGCTTCTCCGTCCATGTCGATTGTGAGTGCTTCTACGGAAGATAGGGGTATGTAATATTCCTCTTTCCCAGAAGCCCCATCGATCCTCACTTTTTGACGCCAGTTCTATCGCCGCCCCCATCGCTAGCGGAGTTCGCGAACGTTTTCGACTTCGATTTCAATGCTTCCCTCCCGAATGAAATTCCATCCACGTCTTCCTCCCAATGGCTTCAAGTTCCGGGCCAACATCTGCATTCATTACGTCAACAATCTTTCTCGCCTCCATCATGTCCCTCTCCAGCCCAGTCATCCGCAAGCGCGGAAGGGTCCGAATCACGACCAGCACGCTCACGGGAGTCTTCGCCGAACCAAAGTGACAACGACCAAAATAACCCCAGAAGGCGGTACCCGTGCCTAATTTTAGGCTGCACGAGACGTTTCACGAGCCAATATACCCTCAAAGTGCATATGGAAGCACATAAGCCTAAGCCACGGGTATCGTTCCCTTGCACCCTGGGCTGCTCCGAAAAATTCTCCCGGCAACACGACCGACTCAGACATGAAGTTGCAAAACATGGCAAGGTCTGTGAATTCTCGTGCGAGGATTGCGGACGCTTCTTCTCGACGAAAAAGACACTCGGGAATCACAAGTGTCCGGTTGCTCAAGGGACCCGATGGGTTAATACCTGAACGCAATTTGGTATAATATCCTTTCTTCCTTCTAGGCCCTTTTCCTTCGCATTTTTCGGATCTTCATTTACATGGACTCACGAATAGTTAATTGCATCTTTCCCCCCGCTGGACTCAGGACAGGTTTACTCGCTCTAGTGTATCGCCTAAGTTATCCGCTTCAAAACTCTGTCTTTTACCTGACACTTTATTCCTCGTCATGTATCGATTTGGGACAAACGACTCAGTCAGAACAATCTCTCTCAATACTTAATCTGATAGATTCAAAATTCAGTGTGATTACGGCCCGGAGCTTGGTTTTCTGACTGCATTTTGTGACTCATAAATAGGTCACCTGAATAATATTGAAATACACCAGTGTTCGCCGCCTGCACCACCCATCCGACATTCGCAACCAGCCATTCAATCTTTTACTGTTGTTAGGCAGTCACGGAAAGTAAAATTCACAACTAAAGCTCTTGGCCATCGTCGGCTTGGAGTGTGGTTCATACTCGATCTAACTTGGAATCGGGTGTGAATTTACACTGCCTCACGTGGTGATGACTCTATGGGTAGGCTGATGAATTGAGTGCTCAAGCCAGATCCGAGTGTGTAGCCTAACTTTAGCAACGAAACAAGTCGTAACTCCCTTCTTATCTTGTTGGGTCCAGGAAGTGTGCGCCATTCTCACATAATGAAGCACGTTGGGCTGAGATAAAAATCGAAATCAGCGCGTTCTTTTTTAACCAATGAATAACTGTCTCTTCACCTCCAAAGATGGGTGGTCGCCATTCATCAAAGTTGCGCCTCGGTATTGTGTGAGTCAACGATATCTATATCTCTTGGTCGCCGCTCCATATACTAAAGCCACAAAAGGGGAGGCGGAATTGGAGGGTTGACGCTAGCCTTTGCTAATGGCCACGACAAAAATATCGAGATACACATCTACGAGGCTGCGTCAAAATGGGCTCCAGAGAGATTAACAATGATGTGGTTTTCCAAACGAGGAAAAGTGATCAGAAGCACGGGTTCACCTTCCTCAATATGACGGATCGGCTTCGGCAATGTTGCGAGTTGGTTCGCTGACCAAGTTAATCAGGTGGTAGTTGGTCAATTCACCGCGCCGACTTGCACCAAGCATTACTCGAGAGATTGAAGGACAACTCCCACATACATCTATCAAGCTCTGTTGTTGCATGTGAAGAGCACGCGGATACTATTACGCTCAAGTTTCACGACGAAACCACGGCCAATTTCGACCTCGTCGTCGGAGCTGACGGAATCAAGTGCATTATTCGCAAAGGGCTCCTTACAGTTATACTTACAAATGAGAAGGATCGCATTCATCCTATCTGGAGTGGGTCAATTGGTTGCAGAAGTCTGATTCCTGTGGAAACACTAACACAGGGCACTTACGACCCCTGTAATCGCCTACAGAATCGCATGGGTCAAGACAGGACCCCCGAAGATAGGGAGGGAACCCTGACCTGAGTTTGGAGGCTTTTATCCGCACAAGTTTTGAGATTTTTATCCAGACAAAAATCAGGGTCCCCCGGCCACCCACCGATGGCAGGTATTTGCATATGCTGATCCATTCCGTAACAACGCTGAAGATCCCACAATGGGGAAAGCCTGGAGGGCTTGAAACCTTTCACATGTCATTGGTCCAACCCTGGGTGGAAGACGATGCTAACTGGTTCAATCGACCAAGTCGACCGATGTTAGATGAGAATGGAGAAGCGGTGATTGAGTGTATCTTGCATCGTAAGAAAATTGGCAGAGGCTACAGCTATCTGGTCAAATGGGAAGGCTTCCCGGAAGAAGAAAATGAATGGTTACCGGGACGTTTACTGAAGGACTGTGAAGCACTCAGATTCTCCCGCGAGTGAGGGCTCAACGAGAAAGGCGAAATGACATTGTGTGATATGGATACACTAACATTGTCTGTTCTTTTCCCTTTTTCATTTTCTCCTTTGCCTGCATTATGCTTTTTCCCCTTCAAGGCACAAAGGGTTTTTTAATGCAACTGTTAACGGATTGCATAGGTACCAATTTTTTTTTCCATTTCTTTTTTAAATGGATGGGGAATTGACAAACTGGATCAACAATTGCAGTGACATCATCAAGCGACTATATATTGCGATACGGCGATACCGACTGACATGCTACCTCCTCCCTTTTCCTTCCCGCATTCGTGTTATATACCACCTCACTGCTCCATTGTATACGCGTATTATAATCGTCAACAGGGAACCTCACCAGGCCGCCCGTGCCTTGAAGAAACTTAAAGCTTTGTTCGAAGCCAATGCTTTCCGTGTGAAGAAGTGGCTGGCATTGGGGGTTCATCGCCATCGGAAAAGCCAACATACTATGAGTTCGTCACAGATAGAGGTCAAGGCGGGTCAGTTGATGGGTTGCAGTCTACTACGAAGAACCTAACATAATCGGCGGCGTAATATTACAATGTTAATCCAAGGTAGAATAAAACATGAGTATTCGCAAGAGGCCACACTACGGATATACGTTGTGGACCTAGGTAATCAGGGGGTGTTAGTGTACGTCTGAAAGAGCCCGGACAACCCACTAGAGATTTTAAGGCTTGGAAACACTGAAAGACAATTCGTCGGTTCTCCAAAGGCTTCATACCGTCTTTTGGGTATGTCCGACGATTAGGGACAGGTGGTACAAGCCTCTCAACTGTGGTGACCGTAGGAGGGTACTGGGCAGTGATAACTGCCTCAACGAGAGCTTCTGACACGGGAATCTTGTAGAAGATTGGTGCATTGCCGCCGATGATGATGCCAGGAATCACGGCCTCTGGGGTTGTGGGATGGCCAGTTTGCCACTCTGGGAAGTTCTTCCAATAGAGTGCAGCAATGGCGCCTGCAATGAGCTGAGGCCCTGGCTCATATCCTAAGCCGCAAGGGGATTCCTACTCACTGGTTAGCGTGTCGAACACAGAATAACTGGATTTTCTTTACCTTATCCTCCTGCACAAGCATCAAAAACGTCTCACCTCGCCCTCGCTCCATAATACACACATCTATTTTAGCAAACATATCCTCTCCACACATCACAAACGGGATCTCTTTCCGTGTGTGGATGATATGATGACTAGAACTATACCCCGTAAGTCTGAGGACGGTAGCAACAAAGTCAACCACAGAGGAGTCCTCAGCCCAGAACGTGATAGTGTCTTTTAGATACGCAAAGAATTCACTCTCTTCAACGGATGTGGTAGACGGTTCCTCCAGGTTGTTTAAGATAATAGGAGAAATATTCAGTTGCTCCGGAAGGGGGTGACCAAAGAATTCGTCTGTGCTTTTGTTGACAACTTGGATGTTAAAAGCACGAAGGTCGTAGTCGTTCCAGCGATCGACAGGCTTGGCTGAACGAATGAGGTTTGCCATGTGGGTTCAAGTGAGGTAGGTTTGCTCACATGTTTCTACGGTTTTAAAGAGTCAGTGTCTCATTTTACCTCACCCATGGTTGACCCACAGAAAGGAGAAGACGCGTTACCAGACGTGACTGATCGTGACTGACGCGTAATAGAAGCGCACTGCTCAAGAGTCATTTTCACAACAAGTGTTTACAGCTCTGCCTTCTTGGTACCAAAATTCCTCGGCTTGTCGGATACTTCTCTCGGGCTTTCGTTGACTTTCTATGACGATCTAGCGAGTATGGTCGTATTACTCTGCCTTTATCATACTAACCGGGGCTCAGAACCTAGAATGTGGATAATTACGGGTCCATTTGATACAGAGGTCGGTGCAGACCTCTCGTTTCAGAGTAAACATCCCTCCACTGAACATCGACCGAACATCGACGGGAGCTCACGCCATAATAGAATCAAAACTGCTGAAGACGGGCAAGTCTTACTCACTTGGTCGGAAGGGACAACCCCTCGTGATTGGAAGCAAAAAGGTCTCCCATGATCATTGCCAGTTTATTGTTGGACCGTATTCGTTAGATGATGTGGTGAGTTTTTCCTCTCCCTCGTTTTACTGGGATTGCGCTGATAGAATTGCCCCTTAGCATAACCCAGATAAGCGGCCAACGTTGGAGTTTGTCAATAATAGAGACAAAGGCATGAGGTTGCTGAGGGGAGACTCGCAACTTGTTGCGAATCCCAAGTCGTCGAAGGAGCTGCAAGATGGAGATATCCTTTCCATTGTGACCGGTCTTCCTATAACGTGAGTCCATCTATTTCAACCCTTCCTGTGTTTTTAACAAAGAGCTAGGGTGAAGTGGCAACCAATATGTTGCTATTCTCCTAATCTGCGGGGAAAGTCCAACATATCTCTTGAAATGTGCTCGGAACTAGGTAAACTCACTCACCCCTTTGCTTCCCCCTCTTTGCTAACGGCCTGAACAGGCATATCGATTGTCTACACACCGAACCCGCAGGTGACGCACCACATCTTACCGACGTATGTTGCGAATGCCTCTGTCGCCGCGTCCCTCATCTCCGCTGCTCAATTCGTCAAACTCGAATGGTTGACAGATATCCTCAAGAACGCAGCAGCCCTCGAAGAAACCTTCATTCTCCCTCCACTCAGCAAATACCGTCCCACGTTCTCGCCGTCCCTCAGCCCGTCACAAAAGGTTTTCAGAGTATGGGAACCAAATGAGGAGCGGCTCAATATGTTCGCTGAGTACCGGTTCCTGGTCCTCGGTGAAAAGGTTAGGGAAGTGGAGAGTGATCTGAGGGAGCTGATTAAACGCGGCGGGGGGTTTCTTGAGACGTTTGATGTTGCTGGAGGTGTTGCGAGGTTGCATAAAGCATTGACTAGGGGCCAGGCGAAGGAGAGTCGGCAACTGGTCGTCGTTGCGGATGTGAAGGACATGAAGGCTGCGATTGGGCAGGACGAATGGAAGAAATTGGTGGCAGAGGTGCAAAGGTACGATGATGCCCCCTTTTCGGTGTGTCTGTTTGATTATCGAGATTTTCTAGCTTTGGATTGCATATCACTTCTCCAGATACAGTAGTTCAATCTGTACTGGATGTCGAGCCGTCCTTGCTAACGGCTCCTCAACCCAGCCCGATGGGCACCGACGTACAAGACTGTGAGCATCTCCTTGGACTTTCCCAGCACGAACATCCAGTGATCCATCCTAGCTAATACCTCTGCAACCTCATTGCCGAACTGTGTTCCTAATTCTATACCTGACGAACCGTCGATGCCACCTGAAGAGCCCCCACCTCCGAGAAAGCGTCTCCTTCGACGTGCAACATCTCGACAACCTTCAGTTGAACCAACGCCACCTCCCGCCCCTGAAGAGATCAGGACTGAATCACCGAAACCACGCCGGGTGTGTGCCCCCCGCAACCCTCATTTCACATATTTAATAAACTCAAATAGGTACTACTATCTCGGCGCGCGAAAACTGTCGAACCAAACGACGAAGCACTTTCTGAAAAGCCGTCAGATCTTCCCGTCGCTGTCGTCCGTCTTAGTCGTCTCTTTAATGATTCTAGCTAAAATCGAACTTGTCCCTAGGCACCTACACCCAGTCGCCCACGTCTCAAACGTCGGCTCGGCACAAATTCCGCAGCAGCCGAAACGCCCAATCCCGCCGCCCAGTCCCAACTACCTGATCTCGCACCTCCCACAACTGACGACGAACCCCCCTTGAAGAAATTTAAGGCCTTGTTTGACGCTAGTGATCCTACCCGCACGGGAGCAGGTTCTTTCGACGAGGACGTCCTTCTCGGTACGACGAGTCAGACGCAGTCGCAGACCCAGGCATTTGTGAGACGACCTGCAGTCGGGAGTAGTTTGGCTGTGTTGAGGGAGGAAGAGGAGGAGTCGCAGACGCCAGGTGGTGAGGCGCAGCAAAGGGGGACGAAGAGGAGTTTGAATACTGTTCAGGAGGATCGGGACGTGGAAATGGTTGATGTGGACGGGGAGGCTGAGCCTGTCAGAAAAAGGCAGGCATTGGAGGATGTTAATTCTGTTGAACGATCATCAGCCACCGCTACGACTGGGTCTCTGAACAGATCATCGCCAAAGTCCAACAAAAAGGAGCGGAACCTAGGCGCACCCGTTGGCAAGCCTGACACGGATGTTGAATTCCTCAAAGCGGTTGCGTCGACCAAGAGGGGTAAAAGGGCGGAAGACGCGTTCGATCGGGAATTTAACAATTTGAGGATATCGAAGCCGAAGTTGGGAGAGGTAGATGAGGAGAGGCAGCGGGAGGAGGAAGAGGAATGGAGGAGGTTTACGGACTTTGGTGATGACGCGGGGTTGAGGGGTAATTTCATGGTTGTGATGGAGATGGATGTTTTCAGGAAGGAGAAGGGTGGGGAGGTGGGAACGGGGGAGGGAACTGGACAGGCAGGGAAGGAGAGGGAAGTGCCGGAACAGTGGAGGGATAAGCCCAATTTTAAGAAGTTCAAGAAGGTGCGTTTGGTCCTGCGTAATCAAAGTTGATCCTCACGTTCTCTGTTAGAAAACTCAAGCGACTCGCGGGGCTCTCGTGGAGCTTGTGGTGAGTGAGGATAATGACTTTGATGCGGCGCCTGGTACGTTTTATCTCTTGTTCGATGATATTTGATATTCAATCTCTTTCCAGTCCATTGGAGGAGCAAGAAGTCATCGCAAAGTCAACGTACGACCAATTCCTCACAAATGGAAATCAAAACGGAGAGCCAGTCGATACCATTACGGTCCGCTACAAAGAACGCTATCATTACTGACGACGATGGCGGTGACGAAAACCAGCCGCCGAGACTAGGTAAACGCAAAGCCGCATCATCAACACAGACTACAAACACAAAAGCTCCCTCACGATCCGGTTCAAGAGCACCCTCGACGCGAGCAGGATCGAAACCACCATCTAGAGCAAGTTCAGTTGTACCCCCGACACACCCAATTTCGAAGCCTTCGAAACAGGCACTGTTTTTGGATTCGGATGATGATATCCAAGAGGTGGATGAAGTTCAGCCGGAGAATAACTTTAAAGGAGGGGATGAGGACGAGGACGAGGACGAACAGACGTTACGGTCGAGTGGAACGTCGAGGCGGCCAGCTAGTTCGATGGAGCGACCAAAGAGGATTGCGACAGCGACTGTAGCAAATAGGAGGACGAGGAGGGGGGCTACGGCGTTTGCAGATGATGATTCTGATGATGGAGCTGTGTTTAAGGGCTTTGGGAAGGGTAGGAGAGGACGGTGAGGAGACGTAGTTCATACCTCTAAAATTGACTGCACTCTCGTCTTGCGATGTCTTATGTTGCGTTTCGTGACGTTCAATGGAATGGTCGACAAACATACTGCACCGAATGCACGACACTTTTGAGGCGTTCCTTCTACTGTTCATCCGAGTCGATCCTCACTACATCTTACCAACCAACTTGTTCTTCACGATGCAAGTTGTTCAAAGTTACGAACGATGGATGGATTCTCCCATTACATAACTAGAGTAGAAACAAAAAAACTTGTGGAAAAACAGAAAGCGAAAGTCTATGTGGTAACTTATGTGTATATACTCCTAATTCCTACTCTCTACCACTACCAACACGTAAACAGCAACAATACAACGCGGGATACATCATCATCATCATCATCATCATCATCAGTAAAAGCTTGAGAGCCAAGAAAGGACCGAACCGAATTGATAACATAGATCATGATTACAAGCAAAAAGTCCGGAGAGTGAGGAAAGAATCGGAGGAAAAGATTGAAGGAAAGGAAAATGTCGAGATCAAGAGAACACAGGGAAGGGGGCTATGCAACAAAGATACCCACAGCCGATGTGTTCACACCAAAAGTCATTCTTCAAAAGTTTAGCCCCTACCACCATCTATTTCAGGATCTGTCTGTCCATCAATCCCATTCTGTCCCGGCTTTCAGAATGCGAGCACAAGCAAGGGACAAGGGAAACCCCACATTTTAATACCCATTAACCTTCTCCCCCTCTTCATCTTCCCCATTCGCCTGACTCAACTTGAGCGCCGCATTGGCCTTGCGCAAATCTCCCTCGCTCAGACTCTTGAACGCCCCACCTCCCGGTGTACTGGCGCCACTACGGACTGAACCGGAACGCGAGCGCACTTTCATCACAAGCGGGCTGTAGATAAGAACAAAGATGACGTTAGTTTACGAGATTTTTTTTTCTTTTCGGAAGGGTGGAAGGGATAGATAGAAGAAAAAGGGAAACGCACAATGGATACGAATCCTCCTCGTCGATGTGACCGGCCCATCCGAAGCCTCTATAGTCGCTCGTACCAAGCGCTTGCATCTAGAAAAAAAAAAGGTTCACACATCAGTTAACAAGAAAACAACCAAGCATTCAAGGAAGAAACTCTCACATCCTCCGTCAAAGTCCCAATATCACCCGGCGTAGCCGCACCCCTCAACCTCGGACTAGCAGGCATACTCGCACCACTCCCAAACACACCCGCCCTCACCTCCTCATTTCCAGCACCAAACCCATCATCCCAAGACTCCTCAACCTCGACCCCATCCACATAAAACGCATCCGGGTACGCCCTCCTCAACGCCAACTGCCTCGCCTTCGAATACTCAATCCCGAGATTCTTCCAATCCAAGAGCGGCGAAAGACGCTCGACACGGTTACGCTGGTTGATTCTCTGCCTGCGTGTCTTCTTTGTAAAGCTGAACATGTATTCCGTTAGTTGGTTCACGGAGTCCTCAACGGATTGCATTCTGCGGTCGACGATGTAGCAGCCTTCTTCTTCAGGTCGTTCAATGAGATCTTGCATGAAACAACCAAAACCGGAGAGGTTTGTCGTCACGCTTGGGATGCCCATCTATTATTCCCACAGTTAAGCGAAATGAAGTTGATTAGTATAGGATCTTGGTTCGGCAGAAGGATCGACGTACAACTGTGCACTCTGCTGGCGTGTACCCCCAAGGCTCGTAATAACTCGGGAAAACGCCCAAATGACATCCACGCACGAATTCTTCATAATCCAAAGACAAAATCGGGTTATTACTATTCAAAAAGTCGGGGTGGAAGATAATCTTGACACGATCATGGGCATTGTTGAACAGCTTGACACGCCGGATCTGATTGAGAATCGGATCATTAGCGTCGTCGGCCATGTTGTGCGTTGTAACAGGCGGAAGCGAGCTGCGTTTGAGTGCAAAGATGCGTCGCTTGAGCAAGATCTGATCTTCTTCCGATAGTAGATTCTCGGGTGTTGGAATTGCTTTCATGTCACTGAAATTACCCGCTTAGTTAGTGCTGGGGATTGCGATACACGATCTTAGGGACGCACCCATTGTAACGAGCAGCATGATCGAACAATCGCTGACCGATGCGGTTCTGGATCTCCGTGACGGTGTCGCGCAATTGCTTGGTGACGGCCTGACCTTTAAGCGCTTCGATGGTGTAGGAGTGAGTTGCAGCGGGCATGATGATAAAGGCAACCACCGTAACGGATGATCCTGCCTTTTGCAAGCGGTAATTAAGACCTTTAGAAAAAAAAGAATATGTAAGTTGACATGGAAAAAATAAGATTCATTTGACTTACGAGCCAGGGACTCGATGAACATATCGACACCCTTGTTACGGTACTCGTAGCGACCAGCGGTGAACATATAGAGGGTGTTATCGAGGTCGAAATCATAGTGTCCGTAAAAGTGTCCCCGGATAAACTCATTGATCTTTGCCTTGGCGTTCGCATGAAGGTTCTGGAACTCGTGCATCGCTTGGAATTTGACAACGTTGAGACCATTGGGAAGGACGCCGTCGGGTTTCCGTTTAAGGAGGTGTTCACTTTCGTAGGCAGTGATATGGGAAACCGTGGTGAAGACATCAGCACAGTGAGTTGCAGAGCGTTCAATGCAGTATCTATGATAGATGCCACGCTTCCCAGCTTCATGATCGACATCAAAGTATTGAAGGTTGTTGTAGAAATCGACCGAGCCGGCACAGAGGTAGCGACCTAGGAGGGTAGCATGGGTAGTGAAGACGGTGGTGACATCGATATGGCGCTTGCGACAGAGGGGAATCGCGAGACCGGCTTGCCACTCATGGAAGTGTGCGATGACGGCAGTGGAAAGCTGGCGGGATACGTACTGGACGGAGGGAAGAAAAGAATCGGTGAGACCGGAGTAGCGGAATGGAAGAGAAGCACTCACATCACCGAGGAACCATGCAACGAGGTAGCCAAAGACGATGGTGTCGTTGGTTTCGTGGTCATTAGGCGGGCTAGGAATGCCAGCCAGGTTCCATAGGTCACCCTTCCACTCGTCGAGGCGCGAATACATGCTGCTGGTGTCGAAGAGGAGGACATGGGGGTTGCCCTCGATGAGCCAACGGCCATAGAGGGCCTTTACACCCTGCGATCGCATGGAATTGAGGGTGGCAGCAAAGTGCTCATCTGTAGGCTCCTCTGGCTCGACCTCCATGGGAGCAGTCTTGTAGGAGAGAGGGCCGATGAGGCAGTATCTGTCGCCGTACTCTGAGACAGTGACGGGGACTTTTGTCTTTATGACGGTGTAGATACCGCCAACCTTGTTAGCGACCTCCCAAGCGCATTCGAAGAGGATGGGGTGCTGGACATCGCGCTTTCCGTCTGCCATGGTCGTGGGCGGTAGTAAAATTGCAGAATATACAAAATCAGTCTTTCTACGCAAAAAGTCCAACACCCCTTCCTTGGTCGTGTCATGCTCCTGACGTCATCCCCCGTGACTGTGACAGGACCCCCGCCACCACAGCTGTGCAAATCGATGATAATAGATTCACCTTGAGAGAGAGTGAACACTTGAGCATTGGGTCGTAAGATATCGACATCTCACCTGGTTGTTCGTCAGCAAGTTCAGCCCGCTCACGACCCGGACACTGCCTTCAGCCTTTGCGCCATCGTGCAGAACCACCTGCTTTTTCTCAGAGTAACGGGTTTGCTGGACAGTTGCGCCCATGAGCGAATCGATCTAGAATTTGAAGCGAGTGAGCGCCATGACCGCCCTGATTTCGCAAGACCGACACACCAAGCTCCCAAAGAAGCCAGCGAATGCTCCCCACATGACCACCTCGATGACCACCTCGTCCCAATGTGCTCTGCAGCGCAGGTTCTCAACTGCAAGACTGACGCCCATCAGGACCCCGACGAGCGCGCCACCAACTATGGATGCCAGAGTTCCTCCCACCGACATCCCTCCGTTCGTCCCTGGTGGGACTGGCTTAAACGTTGTGATAAGCCGTGGTCTTCCGTGCGATAGAATACCCAGCTCCGATGCCAATGTGTCTCCCAGACAGCACGCGTAGTGTCTGAAAACAATGTTGTTAAATTAATCCATACATACCTGACAACTTATGCTCACCCCATTGCAGCAAATACCAACGCCCGGCTCCAGCCTCCCGCTATGTTCCTGTCTAGCGGACACCACCCCGTCTCACTGTATACCACCCCTGCGTCAACCGACACCACCCGACTCACAATCCACGCCTGTGCGCTATCCGGCACAAACAGGGCGTTCCATACAATTGCTGCTACCACCCCAGACGCGCTGTTGCACAGGACCTGCCACCCCGTGCGATACCCTGCCTCATGGTATCCGTCTTCTAGCTTCGCCTTGCGCTGCTTTCCATCTATGCAGTCCACCAATCAGTCTTCACCATCATGGCGACGTATGAGATCCCATTACGCACGTTTCGTAGCGCGGCTTCCGATGAGATAGAACCCAATGAGCGTGACGCCAAAGGCCCAGAGTCCTCCCGATAAGCTGCCGTATCCTACGAAGAAGGCTGTCAGTGCACCGCCTGGTGAGAGCGACTTTTTCCTGAGGCCATGCAAGCTTAGGCAGAGAGCAAGCACGAGAGGTACGACCTGCATCCTCGCTTGGAAAACAGAGGCTGGTGAATTACATAGACGCCGGTGCGAGCTTGTTGATGTGTACTACAGCACGTGTCATGCACTGGACTCCATTCGATACTTGCATAGTATCGGCGCAGCAAAAGAAAAAACACGTATGATTTCACTCCTGGTCTCTCAGTGGTCTACCCTCCACCAGGCAAGGTTAGCACCAACCTTGGGCACTACAGTCACTTGGCGTTCCTTTTAACACCGAATTATATTTCGCAAATTTTGAACGCAGTTTTTGTATAGACTGAATGAAAATTTACATGTCGTATTCGACACTTGAGTCCCACAGATCTACAAATTTTCGAAAAATTTAAGTGAGAAATGAGACCACGAAACAAGTTTCAAAATATGTCACAAAACCACTACTCTTAAGGCGTGACCCCGCATGTGACACGATGTTACAACATATATCTCCTGCCGAAAATCTGTCAATCCTCATCACTCAGAGACTCTTCACCACCCTCAGAGGCACTACTAGAGACCCCTTTAATAGTTGAGAAAAGATCAGGAAACCCACAATCTTTAGCTGACTGTTGCAAAGTTGGTTTGTGAGTTGTCTTGGGTAAAGAGCTAAGTTTTCCAGGATCTGGGAGGAGAGGTTGTCCGAGATCAGATCTCTCCAGATTGTTTTCATGCCATAACACCATAAACTCCTTGTGTTCCATCCGAAGCTGCTTGTTCCTGGTTTTCCTTTCAGCCTCCTTCTCTCTCCACTCCTTGAGTTATTTTGAGTGATAGGCCCAGACTGTTTTCTTGTGCTTCTTTTCATCACCCTCCTTTCTCAATTCCTGCTCCCTTGCTACTACTGCCTCCACAAACTCTGTCCCAGTAAGCAACCAAGGCTTCCCACCCAATAGTCCAGTTCAACCCTGGGTTTGCCTTTTCCTCCTTTGTTTGAAGTTGGTTCTGGAGCTGCTGGCAGTAGATATGTTGGAGAATAATGGCTGCCTGTTGTCCATAAAGCTGGCCTTTATGATATGCTTCTCAGAGTGTAGCATTATGTAATACAGCTTGGAAAAGCAATGTGCATTCAGTTTGGAGCTCAAATGTAAGCAAGTTGGTATGCCTCTTGACAGATGACAGACCAAATGGAGTGTACTCAGGAGGGGGGGTGTTGGAGGTGAGGAAATTGGAAGAGAAAAGTGGGTGATCAATTATGGTTAGGAGGTGAGCAAAGAAATTGACCAAACCAGATAGAATATTGAAGTTAAAATCATCCTCTTCCTCAGAGGCTGAAAAAGTGCTAGGAGTCAAGTGGTTATGGTGAACAGCTGGGACTTTACCCTTCTTAGCCTACATAGTGATAGCATGAGCAGTATTATTGTTACAGACTTCGTTTCATGCCCATTAAGCTCTCAGAGCCTTGGTTACAATCCAGGTTCCATAGATCCTATTCAGTTTAACCTCTTTTCTGTCTCCATTGGGCACCTTCCCTCTGGAAATGTTGTTCTCCACACCATTTCTCTTCATCATTTCTTTCCATCAGAATTCCTGTCCGAGTTTCATTCCTCTTTCCATTTATCCATAGCTATTCCCTTTCCCATGATTATTATTTGCCTATCCAGATCTTACCTGCTTATCTGATGTTTCACCTCTGCCCCTGTCCAATTGGATGACCAGATGCCATGTGGACAGTCTCCTCATCCTTGTGAAACCATCATGGATATCAACTCACATGTTGATTTTATTCCTCTTTGAGCAGTTAAGAATGATAATACCTAGTGACTACTCTCTAGACTATATCCTGACTGACAGTATATAAGTAAGATTACAGCTGCTTGTAATAGTCAATCAGAATATCAACTTAGGACTCTCTTCCCTCCTTCTTATCTGTTCACTACAAGTCTGCCTTCAGTCTAGACTTGTCCTGTCCCTGTCTGACCTCTGTCCATTTGTCTACTCAGGTCTGTAGTTGGCCAAGTGAGGCCATTCACAATACCAGAGGGGCACAACACATAAGTTGAAGCCAAGGCCTCATCTACTCTTGGTCCATGAACATCCAGTCCCATCCACTTGCAGTCTGCCCCCCTTGCTGGAGTTAGTCCTTAACAATTATGAATCAGAGTATTAGGTTTGAGAAGTGTAGGTATGTCATGTGCAGTATCATAACTGGGCTTGAAGAGTTCAGCATGGATAACAGAATGATCAAGAGGGACAATACCAGTCTTGTGAAATGCAGCCCAGATATTATCAGTGAGGGTACAAATATGGGCATGACCATAAATTGAGAGAAAATTGGACTTAGTGACTTTTCCCCCAGTTGACTATTGAAATTCATCATGTTTCTATTGCCAAAAGCACTTGAGGACTCTAAAGATTGTAACATCAAGGCCCTGGTAGACATGGGTGGAATGTGAAGGATAGCAAAGAATGGACATGTTATGATGTTGAGCATAAGTAAGGAAGTCATAGGAATAATAGGAATTATGGCCATCAAGGAGGATTACTTGTTTATGTCCTTGAGCCTCAGACTTTATTGATTCATTGAACTGCTTGAGCCATAATGTACCTAGCTCAGCATCAGTCTAACTCTTCTAGGAATAACCTAACCTAATATGTCATTAATAATCAAGTCTGTAATAGTAAGAAATACATATGATGCATTTGCAGGATTGTCCTGATTCCACTTGATTAAGTGTCTAGTATCCTTGAAAATAACAGCCAGAGTAATACTTGTGCTATCAGCACAAATTGTGATAATAATCATGATATTCTCATGGCTACCATCCTGTTGCTGATAAAGCATAGGTTTACTTTTCCTCCTAAATACATGCTCCTACCCACCTTCACTCACCCAAAGTTTATGATATAAATATTTATTCATTTTTGATAAATTTCAACACATACCTGAATACCAGTCTTATCAACTCCAAAAATACACTCAGGACTCACACTACTGAGCTCCTCTTCAAGCAAGTCAAACCAAAGGTTATGGTTATTTAGATTAATAGTACAAGCCTAGACTGAGTCTAGCTTCTATGAATACCTCTTTTGAATAGTCTTGCTGTGTTGTTTAGTGAAGTGGCTTGTCCAGCTGATGCCTATACCAGTCTCTGGAAAGGCATCTCCAAGCCTTGCACAAGCTACTGTATTGACATGATCCTCTAAGTGGCTTGCTGTTAAAGGAAAACCTTGATCAGCAGCTTTAAGTACAAATGCAATTACCACTTTTTCTTCTTCATCTGTGAGCCACCTCTTCTCCATATTAGCCTTTTGAATGCTCCAGACACCTTCAATGAATGGGCACAATAAAATATTTATTATATAGATATTATTCACCTTTTACTCTATTAGCAACAGTAATATAAGTAATCTTTACATCCCTTCCAGTCTCCACTCTATAAGCCCTCATAACCTCCTCAGCAATTGCACAGTACCCCTTTCTCTTTTCACTAGGCTCCAAATCTCTTTCCTGCTCCTCAAGATACATTTCAACAGCCCTTGTAACCAGCATCTCCTTCTCAGCATTCAACTCCCTCAAGATGTGTTCAGAGGTTTTCTTGGTTTTTGAAGGCATTGGAGTAGTGTGTAGGATTGTGTAGCTTTAAGACTGAAGGTAGCAGGAGGGAAGTGTGTTGACAGAAGGACCTCAGACGGCACTTGGGTATCCCAACAAAGTCTAAAATTAGTTGGCAGATGTTGTATATTATTAGATCTTCTTTCTATTCTTGAATGAGCTTTCTAATTATCAGTTTTGGTGTAAAGCACTCCAGAAGCATTATTTAGCATAAATACATGTCCTCTAAACCCACTCTGAGTGTACAGGTAGCCAGAAATTCATGGGACGGGGGGAAGAAGGTAGAATGTCAGTTGTGCCGAAGATTGTCACAATTTGTGACAATCATAACAGTATGTGACATCATCCCCTTCCTCCCGTTATTTTACGTATTCCAAGAATATATTGTGCTCCCCTCACCTGGGAGCTATAATAATGGTATGTATGGATGCATTTGACATGGGGTAGTGAGCCTGTGCAATTTTTTGGCCAGATGTGCAAGGGGTCAAGAAATATCAGCCCGACAAATTTTCACCAAACTGTCCAAAATCGGAAATCCATCATCCCGGCCATCAATTTCTATTATTGGACATGCCCAGGCATATGGTTGGGCATCGAATGACGAGAAAATCCTCAGTGTAAGAAGGAACGGTAGTGTTAACAGGAACGCTAAGTGACTGTACCATCATCCATAATGACTGTCAATTGGCCCCACGAAATTCACGTGGGATACTGTCCCCACCAGCTGACCACAAAACAAACCTAAAATATCCTATTCTGTTCGCACCGACAAATACATCAAGAATCAAATGCCAACAACGACGCTGTGCAGAAATTGGCACGATATAACAACAACTCGTCTCTCCATTCCTATTTTCCTTCGGACTCGTACCCAGGACACACCACACAATGGCGATACTGGAAACGATCCGTCCTGTCGTACCTCAATTCCTCTCCAACCACTACATCCTACTCTCTGCCTCCTTTATCACCTGTACGTCCCACTCCTACCCACTCCTCATTCCTTACTCACCCCCATCAACCCAGTCTACTTTTTCTACAAAACCCTCATCTACCCAACCTACATCTCGCCTTTACGTCACATCCCAGGACCACCTCTCTCTCCTTCTTCATCATCCTCCTCGATCTTCTCTAAACTCATCGGTCTAACTACGGGTCAATTCCCTGCAATCATCAATGGTGAAGCTGGCATCCCTCAACGTGAGTGGTTCAAAGCGTATGGAGGCGACAAAGGCGTCGTGAGAGTCGTCGGACCTCTGGGTATCGAGCGGGTCATGTTCTTGAGTCCGGAGGCTTGTGAGAAGATCCTGGTTAAGGAGTGGACTGAGTATCCCAGGGTGCGTTTCTGCTTGTTTCTAATTTTTGGGTCTTCACGAGTATTTTGGGGAACAGCCAAAGTTTATGAGGGATGTGTTGGGCCTTGTGACGGGTTATGGGTTGTTGACGGTTGAGAAGAATGAACATAGGCAGATGAGGAGGATGATGAATCCGGCTTTTTCGTTGCCGAATTTGGTTTCGCGTGCGTCTGGAGTGGATGTATGTCTGAGCTGGTCTCACGGAGGTGTTTATAGAAATAGACAAATATCATGATGCAATCGAGAGGTGGGCCCCTCCAAACCCAAATACCCAGAAACGCGACACATATTAACCACCACCCCCCTGCGCAGCCTGATCAAAATCTTCGACGACAAAGTATCTTCCCAACCTACCGGAGAAATCCTCCCAACATACGAATGGAGTACGTCCCCCTTCTCCTCCCCTATCCCTCTCCCAAACCTCACTAAACCAACAACAACATCAACAACAACAGTGTCGAAAGTAACCCTCGACATAATCTGCACCACCGCCTTTTCCTACGACGCCAACAGCCTCTATGACCCTCATAACGAGCTCGCGGTAGCCTACGAGCGGATGATCGAACTCCAAAACGGCGTCAACCTCGCATGGCTGATCGCACTCGTCTGTATCCCTGGATTTTCTGCACTCATGGAGAGCAAGTGGGCATGGAAAATTCGAGAGCCTCTAGCTAAGATCCCGCAACTCGGTACGTCGGATACCCGTTTCTGAACTTGGCGCATTGCACGGTGCTGATTTTATTTTATTTTATTTTTACTTTTGGGTGTATTTGGTTAGGTCTGGTTGCGGTGGTAATTGACTCGATGCACCGTATTCGAGAGATTTCGAAGAGGATGTTGGAGGAGAAGATGCGTGAGAGTCATGCGGCGGAGATGGAGAAGGAGAGGAAGAAGGATATTATGAGTTTGCTCGTGAGAGCCAGGAAGGAGAGTTTGGAGAGTGAGCCGAGTGGATGGACTATGGGCGATGAGGCCATGATGGATCAAGTTGTGGGTATTTTTTGGTTTCTTCTTTGCATGCTTTGATACGGTGTTGATGGATGTGCTAGTTGACGTTCCTTGGTGCTGGACACGAAACCACTGCTTCTGGACTTGCTTGGGTACGTCCTGGTTTTCATTCAGAGTCCTTCCACTGGAGACCTGACCGATTCGTTCAACCGTTAGACCTTGTATCTCCTCGCAGCGAACAAAGAAGCTCAAGATAAACTCCGTGAAGAGGTCACACCAGTCCTAGCTGCCAACCCAAGACCGGATTATAGAACACTAAAGGAACTACAGTGGCTAGATGCTGTCGTGTACGGATCCCACCCAACCCCTCCTAGATAATCCAATCCACTAACTCCACAAACGCAGAATGGAGAGCCTTCGCGTACTCCCACCCGTACCCATGACATTCCGACAGGCAGCGAAAACCGACATCATCGATGGTGTACTTATCCCAAAGGGCACGTTTTTCTACGTCCCAGTACGTTCACCGCACGTCAAAACGAAACCACTCGTCTGACGATACCATGTACAGATTCGAGTTATCAACACCTGGAAAGATATCTGGGGTCCAGATGCCGAAGAGTTCCGTCCTGGACGATGGTCGAATCTACCGAAGAGCTATCACTCGCAGTATTCGTTGATGTCGTTTATCGTTGGTCCGCATGCTTGCATTGGGAAGACAATGGCGATTATTGAAATGAAGACTGTCCTTGCGTAAGTGTTTTGTGTTTCTATTGTAATGTCGATGTTGAGCGGTGCTGGTAGATCATTGATTGCGAACTTTGAGTTTGACTTGGCGTTCGAGGGACAGGTTCCTCAACCGACTGCTGCGGTTACTATGAGTGAGTTTATGATTGAGCTCTTGTGGTTGATTGTGTCTGTGTGTTGACGTGATGTGTAGAACCGAAGGATAGTATGCCATTGAGGGTTCGGCGAGTGCAACGTCAGGGTGCATGATTTGTGCAGGATATATCCTACCTGCCCAGTTTTTTGTATCTTTGTTCCTCCACTTATTTCGCGTCGGAATGTTATAGAGTTTGGTCGTTTGCTCTGTGCCTCGACGACCAGAGATTTGTTGTTAAGAGTACAGATATAAACAATATTTCCTTTGACTTTGTATATTTGTCGTTATTGGTAAATTACACACGCTCACGAATCCCATGTTGAAATTGGATCGTAGACAGCGAGGTCGAGTGCACGATATCTTGATTGAACCCGGATCCCGAGCTACCGTGCTCTTTGAGCGAGAGTATCATACGACATGCCATGAAGCTAGATAGAACGATCCCAAAGCTATACGTTCATCAGTACTTGATGACTAGTTCTGTTCTTAATCCAAATAATCACTACCAACCGGCATGACAACAAACACGACAAACCCGGGGCTTTCACATAGATTACAATGGCGAACGTGGCATTGACTGATACCCTCCATCGTATCAACATGCGTAGTGGGAGATATGGATAAGAATGTCACCCACGGTAGTTGAAAAGGAAGAACACGCAAAAACCCCGATATATCTTAACGAGTAATTGGTTTGCACTGGCACAGTAGAACTTGGTTTTTGTCCATATTACCATGAAAGTAACGACTAGAATTATATATGATAGATTTCGCATCCAAGAGAGCATCAGCGGCAACAACAAAGCCCCAGTCCACACAACCCTCCGTGTCGTATTTAGGAAGACACTGTGAAAGCAAGGATATGTCCTCGGAGGGAGGCATCTGCAACTCCCCTCGGGGCTGTAAATGTAGCTGAGCATCTTTTCAAATAGAGATGCGGTGCAAATTGCAATAACTTGTCTTGGTTTGGAATGCCAATTCCTATGAAAGCACCAATCATTCCCTAGCACCAACACTTATGGCACTCGCATTCTGTTTGATGATGTTTCTCTTGAAAGAACAACTGGCTCGAGGCTTTATATCTGTGCAAGCTTCGAAAACTTAGACTTCCAAGTAATTGATTCCTCCGAAATGGCCATACTCTACGAGCAACCTCACGAAGTATGGGCTGACTTTCAATATGTCTCACATCAACCTACCATGACTAGACCAAAACTCTAGACAAAAACGGAGGAATATTCAGAGTTTAGCACTCGGAGAAGTAGTGCCTCTGAGAAATGGGGTATTGTATTCAGGCGTATACATAGACATATGCAACAATGTCAAACCGCGTCTCAATATCTGTCAAGCGCACATTAGGAGACCCTAAAATGGGACCTGATGTGCCAAAGACCGACTTCGACAGGGCCACCGAAACACTGGCCGAACGAAAGACTGACCAAGCTCGTTGAGGGTTGCGGGAGTGTCAGGCCGTTTCTTGTTCGGATCACTTCGGTTCCGAAACTTTTCTTGGTTTTTGGTCCACCCCGTTAACTAGGGCAGTTCTAAGGTGCTGTTTCCCGACTGCCATGCATGGGTGGGATCACAGGAAGGTGAGGAGGGCTGGTCATCCCACGTGACGAAAAACCAACAACTCGTCAAGGAGCTAAAAACGTATACCAGTCGTTCATACCATCAGCATAAGTAAAACCCTGTTGCTACCACTTCTGATGATTGTAAGGCTTCTGATTTCGCGCTTTCACTCGCAGTTTCATAAAGTTACCACGTTTGACCTCGAAGATCGAGTCGAGAATTGCGGCGAGCACTCTACGACGGCATAAACGAATGATCTTTCGACGCCAGTTTCTGGGTATCGGGTGATTTTATCAGTGGTCACATCCCCACCTCAACCTGAAAACATACGTTATCAATGATCCAATTAGATGGTATGACCCAATCCCCACACCATTCAGTAGTATATTTCCAATGGATTTGTGGAAACTGCGTAGTGCTCTGCCTCTGGACGCATGAACGGTGATTGCGATGACCAGAACAGATATCTCGTTGCTACGTAAGCCTTCTCACTTGTCATTATGGAATCAGTCCAGGTGACGACGTTTGCCGGGTCATTTACTGAGGTGCCAACACACTGGCATCGACCTGGGCAAAGGGCTCACTTCTAATTTCCGTTGAAGATGATCCAGCTTTGTCGTCATCAGAAGCAAATGTCCCCGGGCGGAGAAGCGTAGTTATGAGTCATAGTGCACGGTCGTACTGCCCCTAGTGACACGAGGGGGTACATCTTCAATCAGGCTGGTTCCCCAAGGCCGTATCGATCATTGGCCTTAGCCAGTTAGCCATCGATTTACTGTTGGAGAATCATGTCTAATCGTGTCTTCCTCATCGATATCAGGAATTAATTCGATGATCTTAGTGCCGGGAGGCAGCATGTCCGTCAAGTAATACTCCCTTGTGTACGCCATTGTATTTCATGAATGGACGACACGCGGGTCCCTTCTGAAGTTCTAGAACGAATTTGATTCAGTTCTTTGCGGGCTTCCAAGGCTCTTGAGGGAGTTCTCTTCCAAAAATCATGCGAAGATCGCAAAAATGTGGTAACAGATGGTTTTCCATTGATACTGACACTTTAAGCATTTGGGGATGTCTACATCCTTGCAGGTCACGCAGACGATGACTTGTCATATTTGAGTCCCCTTCCAGACTTTAGTTGCTGTTTCGGGCTAGGGAGGACTGGGCATGACTCGAAGTTCGATGGGCAACATCGTGCTTTGTTCTAGCTTCCAAGGTGTGCGATTCCTTTTCGGGCTCAAGATCTTACTGATCAGTTTGATTCTAAGAATTATTGGGGTTCAAAACACCTGCACATGTTCACCAGCATGCACGATGATCATGGCCTACTGGCAGGACAGTCCTTTCAGGTATCCAATTGTGTCGAACTTCTTGATGGCATACAAGAACAAACAAAAGCAGGGTTGGGGGTCTGCTGTCTGCAGTCCTTGGTTTATAGCGTTCAACATCGGAGAGTCATGGCCCCAGTATCGATTCACAAGCTCTTTCGCTCCATCCTCTTATCTCTCCACATAATGAGCGTTCCTACAATCCCTCCTCTAGAGGATCCGCACCGAATTTGGTTCGAGCAAGACGAACCAGAAAATTATCGTGTAGAATTCTACAGGAACTTCCTTGTCGATTATTATCGTCTGAGGGGTGCTGTTGTCGGGCCTCATCACTGGTATATATCACGTCTCGACATCCTCAAGAACGGGGCCGGGCTGGAACATGAACAGATCGTGGCTACGTTGAAGAGGACTCCTCGTGAAGGTGAAGACCCCGATCCTACAGAGCGTTTCCTTGTTGTAGAACGCGTGATGGACAATAGCGAGGAGGCGAAGAGAGTGCGGGCACAGATTATTACCCAGGGGGGGACTCGAATCATTGATCGTGACTACGAATCCTCAGGCTTCCCGAAAGAGTGTGGCAAGAGGTTCTCACCTCGAAGACTAAAGGATGATAATGGCCTTTCGTCTTCTAATAGTCTCCGCAAAATTGAAGATTCGATCAAGGCAATCATTGGTGCTAAACCTGCAAATGATACCGTACGCTACGAAAACACTCATCCCGCCACTGAGTCCAATCCCATTGTTACTTGGATCGAACTTCCTCCCCCCCCAACACTTCCCCCTGCTGTTGCTGCCACTGCCCTGCTTGACCTTGAAGGGTCTCCTCATGCAGGTGGTAGTACCGCCTCTGCGGCCGACGTTTCCGATGGCCCATCGTCCCAAGATCCCCCATCGTCCCAAGATCCCCCTTCGTCCCAAGATCCCCCTTCCACTATGCATACTCGCACCCTCCAACCAAACTTCGTCTCCTTACCTGCATTTATCAACCTGGTCTACGTCATCCACTCCACTGAAGCGCTCTATCGACTCTTTTCTCTGAACTGTTACTGGTTCGTTGGGATGATACTCCACTGTGTTCGTCGTTACACAGGAGCAACTGTCCAAACGGGCGACACCGATCCTGAAAAACCTGGGCTCACTGCTAGTGATGACTGTTCCAACTTTGGTGACGGTAACCCACTGAATATAGACACGACGCGGTTCCCAGGGTCCTTCATGAACATTTTGCGCATTGTCAATGTGCCAGCGAATTTGACCCTGAAGATAATGGTTCAACAGTGGGTCGAAGAGGATGCCCGGATCGAGTTAAAGGTTTGCACATTCTTTCTCTCTCTTTTTTTTTGTTTTTTGCTTTTGCTTTTTTTTTTTTTTGCACCCATCACGTTGGAACTAATTCGGAACTAAATGTAGATCAACCTTGGCCGACTCGAGGAACTCAGACGTATTGAGGAACCAAGGCAACAGAAGGAGGAGGCGGTAAGAAGGGCAAATGAGGCGAAGAGAAGGGAAAATGACGAAAGGCGACAGAGGGAAGATGCAGAGAGAAGGGCAAATGACGAAAGGCGACAGAGGGAAGATGCAGAGAGAAGGGCAAATGACGAAAGGCGACAGAGGGAAGATGCAGAGAGAAGGGCAAATGAGGCGGAGAGAAGGGCAAATGAGGAAAAGCAGAGACGAGAGGCGCTTGAGAGAGAGATAGCAGAACTCCGGGGTCAAAGCGAAACTGACCAGCCGGCCAAGTAGTGCATCAGGGATGGAATAAGGAGTCGGAATGTATGTGTCTCGATGGATGTTGACAAGTTCCAATTAATCACGCACCGTGCTTCACTCCACCTTTGCACTCCCCCCTGCTTTGCGCTTTTCCCCTTCCCATTCTTATTTCGCTCTCATGCTTTCCCCATCGCTTAGTTACAATTTACAATGTTTTTCGTGTTCTAGTTCGATGTATAACAATGAAATACAAATTCGGGTACCTGTCACGCCTGCCTGGCAAGCCGCATCGGAGTATGGATTTACTGATGCAATCATAGGTAGCTTCCCTCAGCCTACAGACCCTCAAGCTCGGCGCCTTCGGCTGATGTGACGTTTGATGTGACGAATGTAGTCAGCGACTTCACTATCGCACTGGTGGAGAACATCGATGATGATGACCGTATCCTCACCGATCCCAACACCTTGACTTCTCAGCTTCTGGAGCGGATGAACCAGTAGCTCTTGGACCTGTATCTCGAAAGCCCTCTCCAGAACAGAGGGGATCTTGGAGTCAAGAAGATCAGCGTAAGCCGGATATTTAAGGGCAAGTTGATAGCTGATTTTCGGCAAGAATTTGGTATGTTTGTTCCACTGGTTCGGTCTAGAGAAAAATCTGCTGCATCCAGTTTATCCCCCAGGCTTTCCGCGCAGGTCTGTGCGAGCGCAGACTCCCCAACTCTAGCAGGTCCTTGCAAAGCGCCAACCAGTAATGTTGCGAATGTACTCCTTGTGAGTGCCCGGAAAGCATCGCAGCAGCTCACATGCATCCGAGTCGTGAATTGCCTCCGGAAGGGAAGCTCTTCGTAGTGCGTCGATTCCAGCACCTTTATCTACACAGCTCGGGTATTCAGACCAGCTTCTCGGGACTGGAATTTGTACCCACCGCTGCTTTGGGACTCGGTAGTGAAAATCAAGTTTCCTTCAACGAATAGCCCATTGGCCACAAAATTATTTGTGTCGCGGAACATGAATGTTGGAGGGGAGTGACTAGTCCAACAGATGCGGACTGTGTCAGACCCAAACTGTGCAGCCAACACCAAAGGTTCACCGCACGTTAAAACGAAACCGCTCGTCTGACGATGCCATGCACAGATCCGCGTTATCAACACCTGGAAAGATATCTGGGGTCCAGATGCCAAAGAATTCCTTCCTGGATGATGGTCGAATCTACAGAAGAGCTATCACTCGCAGTATTCATTGATGTCGTTGATTGTTGGTGTATTTGGAAGACGATGGCCATATTTGAGATGAAGACTGTCCTTGTGTAAGTTTTCCGTGCTCTTGTTGTAATGCTGATGCTGAATGGTGTGAACTTTTGAGTCTGATTTGATGTTTGAGGGACAGATTCCTCAACCGACGGCTGCAATTACTGTGAGTTTACAGTTGAGACTTTGTGGTTGGGTTTTGTGTGTCAACGTGATGTGTAGAACTGAAGGATAATGCCGCTGAGGGTTCGGCGAGTGCAACATGTACAGGATATATCCCACCGGCCCAGTTTTTTGAATCGTAGCTGTGTCTTTGTTCCTCCACTCTTATTTCATGTCGGAATGTTATAGAGTTTGACTGTTTGCTTTGTGCCACAACGACTGGAGATTTGTTTCAAGAGTACAGATATAAACAATTCACTCCTTTGGCTTCATAAGTTTGTTGGTATTGATAAATCACATATGCTCGTTCAAAGGAATCAAATACAATGGCTTTAACTAAGCTGAAAATGGATAACAGCATCCAGTAAATAACACCTCGAATGACCTTTTGGGAAAATGGGGCACTCCTCGCGAATCCCATTTTTCCACTGAGGCCCAAGCTTGTGCTCACTTGGCAAGACCACCCTATCTCAATCCTTATTACTCCTTGGCTATCAAGACTCATTCCTCAAACTCGCTACTGTGTTGGAGGTTTCTGTCCGAGAACTATGCCAAAACTGGATCGTGGATAGGGACATCGAGTGCACAATATCTTGATTGAACCCAGATGCCAAGCTACCATGCTCTTTGAGTAAGAGTATCATCCAACTTGATACAAGGCTGGATAGAACAGTCCCAATGCTGTGTGTTCATCAGTACTTGATGACTGGTCCTGTTTATGATCCAAATAAATGCTACAAACTGGCATGTCATGGATGCTAGTGGACCTGGGGCCCTCACATAGATTATGATGGTGAGCACAGCATTGACTAGTACTCTCCTCCACATCAACACATGTAGTGGGAGATGTGGATAGGAATGGCACTCACAGCAGTTGAAAAGGAAGTATATGCAAGAATTCCTATATATCTTGATGAGTAATTGATTTGCCTCGGCATGGTAGAACTTGGTCCTTGTCCATATCACCATAAAAGTAATGACTAGAATTAAGGAAGATGAATTTTGCATCCAAGGGAGTATTGGTGGCACCTACTGGGATCAATAATCAAAGTAACAACAGAGCCCCACAATGCAAAAGACTCCTTCATTCTGTCATCATAAAGACATTGTGAAAACAAGAATTTCTGGGAAGGGGGTATCCATAGTGTTGCTGGGGCTGTGAAAAATAGTTGAGTATCCAGTCAAACAAACATCTGGTATAATGTGCAGTCACCTATCTTCACAGGCATCACTGTGAATGCAATCAACATAAAAGCACAAACTATTCCCTAACACCAAAAACGGAATGTGATAGAATCCATTAAGTTATCACTAATAAAACGGGCTTCATACTGTTGTCAAAACAGATAAAAAGATAGCTGCTGGTTGGAAACTGCCCCACAAAGCATATGCTCTGAGAACAAAACAAACTTAGATCACAGATCAGGTAGACTGAACATCGGAGGC
This sequence comes from Podaxis rugospora, assembly GCA_018524415.1. NCBI lineage: Eukaryota > Fungi > Basidiomycota > Agaricomycetes > Agaricales > Agaricaceae > Podaxis > Podaxis rugospora. The sequence continues at coordinate 134,070 of JAEUWL010000649.1, forward strand.
TTGGAGAGACTAACACTCTGAAGCAGCTACTCCCACAAAGGAGCACCCTGAAACAAGCCATCAATTACATAATTAAGCTGGGCACAAGCACTCACAGATGACAGCATAGAACCAAGGAATGCAGAAAGCTCCCTGTTAAAACCTATTTAATGAAGCAGACCTTTACCAGATATAAACTTAACACCTCATGATTTCCTAATGGATACAAATCAAACAAAGGCTTGTTGACTTCACATTGAAAGTACCCACAGAATAGTGTCAGTGCAATAGTGAGAAAAGGGATATACTGGCAGGCTAAATAGATGAGGTTGATAGTGGCCCATTTTCTCCCTCGCCAAATACTCGAAATCTCCAAAAACCAAGCAGTTATGTGTCAATAGCCTTCATATATTACATGCTAGATGGTGGAAGGGCTGACCTCTTAGGGTAGGAAATGAACATATTTGCAAATGAGCAAGAACACCAGAGCAACTGCCAACACAAGTCAATCATCAACTTATCACTCCACCCACATGATGTTCTCATTAGAAAAATACTATGCACACCCACCCCTCGTATTCAGTATGTAAAGTACATCTGGATGGGGAGGCAAGACATGCACTTCCAAAAGTCGTAGTTGTTTGATGAAGATTATGAGGGAATCATTGCTGGGCACTATTAGAGTGAGGGATCGAAGGATCCAAGCAGACCACAACCTCAAAGACTTATAGGTTCTACTTGGAGCCTCTGTGGTGATGAACAATTATGCCAAATCAGTTTCTAAAGAGATCTCAATCATCCATAATGCTGTTGAATTGTGATCAATTGATGTTGAACACTGTGCAGAACCTCAAAATGTTTAATGCAACCACACCAACCAGTGGTAAGATTTCTGTGACCACTCACTCTTTTGGGAAGTTCACAACTGGGAGTTCTGGAGTGTTAACAGCATTATCCTGTGCATAACATGTCCATGTATTGCATACTTCACAGCAGTCCAGATGTACAGGAAGATTATTGTAATGCTGCAGTATATAGGCACTGCCAGGGAGTGATGAGAATAGGCATCAACAGTCCTCCAGAGTGAGATATATATACCAGAGCTGTAATCACAACTCATGTTGGTGACCATCACCTTGGTTTTGGAATAACCATGCAAGAACCTAACTCTCACTACAATTTTCATATAACCTAATTTTCTTGACTGCTAACTGGCAGCCAGCCTGGGTGTGCTGCAGGCAGAAGGTCTATATGTCTCCATTCAAAGGAACTTCAAGGTCTGGGCTCAACTAACCATAGGAATAGTATCTTCTGATTTTTGCCCATATCACTATAGATAGGACAACTATGAATATTTAAGTATTGTGTTACAGACTTCACTTTCTGCCCATTAGACTCTCAGAACCTTGGTTACAACCCAGG